>JACDOX010000049.1:3327612-3487730 GCA_014549065.1 Cardinalis cardinalis
AAAGTAAGGTGCCTGTTGGCGCAGAGATTAAAGAGGTTAACAAGTATTAAACCGAAAGACAGAAAATGGTTTCAGAGTTCCTCATTTGAGACCCCAGCTCCAGTGTTTTGGAAGGAATTTCCAGCAGCACTAAATAATTAGCTGTTGTACCAGCTACAACAGAGCTCATCTTCACAGCTGTAATTACTGCATGCTTGTGACACCACAGATATTACCATTAACCCTGCATGTGAATCCTCATCTAATTTATTGTCTTAGTTGAGAGCAGTTCTGTCTTTCCAGCTGAAAATTTGCAGCAGTGTTTTATCATGTTAATCTTCAGGTTATGATCTCTCCTCCATATGCATGAATTGCCTTCCCAGATGGAGCCTCACCCCAGCAGCTCTTGCTCTCAGGCTTCATGTGCAGTCTCTGACAATTTAGGACTTTTTCCAAAAAGCACAGCCAATCTTTATTTCCATGCATAATGAAGTTCATTTAGCAAGAGCTGGTATTTAGAGCACAGAAGGAAGGATATTCTGAGAGATACAAGATGCTGAAAAGGCTAATTATTATAATGTATATTAAAAAAAAGAGCTCTGTGTGATGTCCTGACCACACAGTGGATGAGTGTCCATGATGCCAAGCTGCTGCTGGTGAATCTGCAAGAGAAGCCCCTGACCCCATGTCAGGTTCTGACTCTCCAAAAAGTGTGACGTGGGCATTTGYCATGTGAAAGTAATACTGAAAAATCACAGCATAAGATGAGGGTAAACACTCTTAYTTGATAAAATATTTCTATGGGAAATTTGTATAAAACTAATTTTTTTCATTAAAAATTTTCATATCTACTAAATTGTGGGGGTTTTAATGGAAAATTCTAGTTATCATTTGAAGTTAGTTTCAACTGAAGTTAGAAATTTAGTGCAAATTTCTTCTGATATAAATTAATTTGTCWAATTGGTATTGCCTAATCAATATTTTGTTACAAGGAATTAAAAATGTAAAGKTTTTTTTCTCCTTTCTTTGCAGGTCTGTCTGAATAAATTATGCTTTCCCACAAGTGAGCAAAGTATGTTATCCTGAATGTTAAAATACTTAAAAATATAGATGAGGCTGAAAATGAGAGCATAAAGGGCAGTGAATATGAGTTTCAAATTAAAATCTGTCAGTGACTGATAGAAGAGACAAATGAGTCAATGATAATATGGTTAAAGAAAATAGCAAAGTATTAAAAAAACCCATATTGAGAAAAATTAATGGATGGGAATTAGAATTGTAAATGAATTACAGATGAAATGACACMTAGTGAAGAAGTATCCATGATCTAAAGTAGTAGGTGCGGAATAATAAAAAACCCCATAGGATTGTAATAGTAATAAAACAAAGCATAGGCTCTTCAAATTAGATATTTTCCAAAAAGTAGACTCRAGTAATTTGCCCTCATGATATTTTCAAAGAATTAGTTAATCACCTTCATAACTGAGTTTATCTGAACCCATTTTTAGAAACAGGGAAATTCCCACATTCTGGGGGATTATTTGWATAATAKAATAATAATCTTTMTAATATAATAATATAATATTTYACTGAGCCAWAGATTAGKYAKTCAGATGTAAATCCCTACTAAAATTATGCCAGAAGTAATAAACTAACCCATTGTTTCCTTCTCTATCTTTATTGATAATATTCATCTCACTCACTGTCACTTCTTGTAACACAGTCTTGATCAAACAAACATCATCTGCATTTTTTTCTTATTTAAAAGGAAATTATTGGTATGACTCATARAGGTAGCTAGTGGGACTAGATTTCTTTGTACCATTTGGATGAGTACTCCATAGTATTTTATCAAAACAAATTTATTTGGTGAGAATAGGAGAGGGATATACTAAGTATTAAACACAGGTTGTAGAAAGTTAAAAAATTCAGGTTTTGAAAGGAAAATATTCAGGGTACTTCTCTCTCGATACCTCAGGAGTTAGTCAATAGGCCAATGATATTTGACAAGGGCAGGGGAGAAGTGAAGAAGTGATGGTGGGGATCAACTAATGAACTTTGCCTGCAAAATTTACAGATAAGAAAAGATTTGTGAAGTAGCAAATTATAAGAGAACATGATGCTATTACTCTCTGTCCTGGAATGCTTGAAGAAATGACTGAAAAGCCACAAAACAAGTTTTATCACAGACAGTGGTCCTGCAGATTTTACACGTTGTATAAAGATGATGGAGGTTTTGTGGTAAGAATCACTGTAAACTGAGACTATTACTATTAATTACACTGGTAAAGACAGTCATTTGGGTCACTGGTGACWGGTAGGCACATCTGAAGGGTGGCTTATTCCAATTTTCTGTAGAAACCCCTCTCTCTCTCCTCTGACTGGAGAGAGCACTAAATGATCTGTTTAGACTAGATGCTAATGACTAATATAAGGAGAAATTAATCCCAAAATTTTCCTTAGCAAAGAGACGGAGAGTTACAGGTTACTTACAAAGCTGAGGATGGGATGAAACTGCTTAAGCATTGACACTGGCATTACATAACCATCTTCCTCAGGCTTCAAKTAAATGGATCCCCAAAAGTCTCAGATTGTACCAGAAGTCAAACSAAGGACTGAAAGGATTGAATAAACTTTTCTTGATCTAATCTGCAGGAAATTTATGGAGCCAGGGCCGCACCACAGGAAGAGCAGAGCCCCTGAAGACCTCCCCAGTRGATATTTTTAAAAGGCCTCTGTGTCCTCTCTCTCAGTATTAGATTCTTACATTATTCAGTGCTACATATTTTTATTCCTATCCCTCTTTGCATGGAAAATTTGCCTTGTCATTTACTCATTCCTTTCAACCCCTGCAGAGACTCCTGTCTCTCTAAGACATCTGTATTTTTTGGTGGTGGCATTAATTTGGGTTAAGAAATAGAAAGTTTTCCAAAAAGAGATTAATTGTGCATGACCTGCAACTATGAAGGAAAAATAATTGAACGGAATTACATGCAATGTTCGTAATACCTTCCAGAAATATGCTAAAGAATTGAAAAAAAAGAAGAAGGCTAAAATTCATTAAATTCCACTGGAAAAAAAGCCCAAACAAACTAACAACACACAGATCTGGAGTCTTAAAATAAGCAATTGATCTTAATTTCATCCAATAAGAATCGTATTTTTAACCTTGTTATCTGTAGCAGAATCCTGTATCAGGAAAATATGGATTTTTTTCTGAGTTACTTGGATGGTTTAAATAACAGTATAGCCCTTTGTAAAATTATTAATAGTGTAAAATTGAAAAAAACCCACTACAGGTACTTGTGGATTTTTAAAAAATTTTGTCAGATTTTTGCACATGTTGTAGATTTTAGAAACTAGCCATTGCGTTAGTTTTAATTCTTTTTAGTCCTATCCCAGACCAACTTATCCAAGAGAAAAATCTGACCCTCTGAAACAGGAAAGTCTCTTTAAGATCCTTTTGTCCCTCTGGAAAAAAAAAACCCAATCAAGCAATCAAGCCCTTCTAACAATATCTACTCACACAGCTCAACAGTTCAGTATAGTAATTTTCAGTCACRAAATTCGTCTCTTAGCAAGACCGTCACTGAAACAAACAACTAATGGTGTTTAGGACAATATCAGAATTTAATCATTATTTGAATTGTTAAAGAAAGCAATAAAAAAATCTCCTTAATGTATCTTACATTACTTACAATAAAGATTCTTTTCTAAATGAATATTTTAAGAACAAATGAAAAATTTGAATTTKAATCCTTTATTAAGCCAAACACAAACATAATTTCTCTTTTTTTTTCTCAATTACCATTACTTTCTCTTCCTAAAAAATTATTTCTAATCAATTTATAGCTTTCATGACAATGTAGTCTTGTAATCTTTGGGTCATATTATTTTCTTAGTGACACAGATAAAATTCAGTATAACTCAATTGAAATCAGTGGTATTGTGCTGAATTGATTCTAATCTGGCCAAAAAAGCTAGAATCTAAACTTTGTCATTCTACAAAGACAACAGCAAGAATAACTTCACAGATTTCACTTCATAACACCAATTTCATATCTTTCAGTTGCAGGACAGAAAGGCTTTTGTTAAGCAGAGATACATAGTCCTGATGCTCAGAAATTGAGTTTTATTTGAAGACTCTTGATTTGCCTTATTGTCTCTGGACAAGAAAATACGTTAAACTTTTCCATTTTGAGAAGTATAGCACTTTTCAAAAATAAGAGTTGAACACTTGGCTCTTTTCCATCCTGATTTTTCTGCTCTGCATTAGCAACAGTCCAACATGCATCTGCTCAAGGGGGAATGTGGCAAGATTTGTACATATAAGTCAGTCTTTGTAGCTTGGCTTTTATTCAGTCAGGCTCCAAGGCAGTCCATGGGGAGTAAAACTGCAGTGCTCTGAGGGTAAATAACAGCCAGCCAAATTTCTATTTGCCTGCAAAGATCTATTTCAATCCTTTGGGAGTATTTGTTTACCAAAAAGTTATTCTCTTGTTTTTCAACTATACCAGTTGGTCTAATAAAACAGATTATAGCTGCCTCTAATTCTTGTTTTGCCTGTGTCCTCTGACCATCATGGCTGTAATAGCCTTGACACAAGCAGGATATAAACCCTTTACAGTGGGACCCAGTAAATGGAACAGCACAGGGGGCAGCGGGAGCAAACACAGGGTGTTCCAACAGGACATCAGGAAATTCTTTTCCACTTGAAGGGTAATGGAGCACTGGAACTGGCACAGAGAGCTTACAGAGTYTCCATCCTAGGARATATTCCAAAACTGTCTGGACARGGTACTGGGCAACTGGCTCCAGATGTCCCTGTTTGGGCAGGGTGGTTGGATCGTGACCTCCAGASRTTCCTTCCAACCTCAACCACGCTGTGATTCTGTAACAACTWAATATCTAAAACTTTCCTTAACAAATCTCTGGCAGAACTAAATGCTTTAGGGAAAATGAGATTGGAGAAAAATTATCATTTTCTCGGTCTCATAAAACATTATCTGAGTCCTCTTCCATTCTCCTGCTCTTAGCCAGTTTTGACAACTCAGTTACATACAACTTAACTAAAGAATGCATTTGCCTCTGGTTTGGATATTTCCTTACTGTCATTTACATTTAGTCACTGTATTTTCTTACATCCAAAGTAGTCATTGTARGTCTTTTACCAGGAATATGAAGAGGCAAAGATACCAAGTCTCTCCATTATACTAAAATGCTCTAACACATTTTATTTTCCTCAAAACCTATATTCTAGTCTTCTTCAGTGGATAAAATCAGACATATTGCTCCAGATATCCAAAGTCTGGAGCACTAGCAAAAGTCAGATAAAAAAAAAAAAAGAAAAAAAGAAAATCTGAACAGTTTAATGGATTCCAAACACATGGGTTTTATTGGAAAGTTCAGGGATGTTAAGTTTTGGGCTGGATTCATTCTTCAGAAGGGAAGGCTCTGGGAAAACCTTTTAGGAAATTTCCAATGCCTAAAGGGACTCCAAGAGAGCTGGCGAGGGGCTTGTTTTACRAGGATATATAATGATGGGATATGGGTGAGTGGYTTTAAAATGCAATACAGTAGGTTTAGGTTAGATAAAAGGAAGAAATTCTTAACTGTGGGAGGGTGAGGCACTGSAAAAGKAKCTGTGGATGCCCCATCCCTGGAGRTGTTCAAGGCTAGGTTGGATGGGGTTTTGAGCAACTTGGGCTACTGAAAGGCRTCCCKGTCCATGGCAGGGGGATTGGAGCTTCATGATCTTTAATTGTCTCTTCCAACCTAAACCACTCAATGATTGTATGATTCTAGTATTTGGTCCATCTTTGTTTCTAATCAAGAATGAGAAAAGCCTGTACGCCAGCCTGCTTCCATCCCACTAGATAACACAGTTCCACACACAGCTTTGACACCATTACTGCCTCCATGCCAGYATAATCCCCAGTGTGGTTTTGCTGCACATCAACAAGGACTCTCTGCAGCAGTGTTATGTCTCAGTGACCCATCCCAGACAGAGGCACTGACAAGATTTTGCTCTTTGGATCCTAAAGGCTTCTCTAATCCTACTTCACAGGCTCCACTTCCTATTTCATTTGGCTGTATAGATGTAGTTTATAACAACAGGAACCTGTAAGAAGTGCAGGTGGTGTTGGGGATGTCACACAAACAATGCAGGGCATGGGTGTGATGGTGACACCACCGATGCCTATCCCAAAACTCTTCCTAGCTTAAGCAAAGAATTTAATCTGCAGTTTATCCAAATTTTTGGTGTGTGGCTCAGCCGGTTAGAGATCTCAAGGGTACATATTTCCTTGTAGTGTAGACAATTTGTCTGAGGGGTATGGGAATACATCTTTGCTACACAGGGACACTGAGAGGATTGATTAGGTAATAACTTGAAAGCACTATACAAGTGAACAGTGCTGTGCTATATAAATGCTAAGTATTGTTATTTTTCCTTAAAAAACAGTTCAGAAGTACCTGACAGGTTCACAACTAAGATCTAAAACATAAATACTAAGAAATGTCCATCTCTGATTTTGTAATACTGCACATGGCACTTAGGAGAATATTATGATGCTATCACCTGAGAAAGCTTGTTATTTTTGGTGAGGAAGCAAACTACTGGCAGCCAGTGAGATTTGATATTTTCAGTTATTTTTAAAGGGTAACTCCTCTGTGGTTTTTAAACTCCTCCTTGGTTTTTTATTTCCTTTTCACAGAAAGGCTGTGTGAAAGAGTGCAGCTTCAGGGTGCCCTGATTTCAGCTGGGATAGAGATAATTTTCTTCCTAGAGTAGCTAGTACAATGCTGTGTTTTAGATTTGATATGTAAATAAGCTTGATAACAGTCTAATGTTTTAATTGTTGCTAAGTAATGTTTACCCTCAGTGAAGGAGTTTTCAGCTTCTGGAGGGCTACAAAGATGGAGAAGAGCCTGGAAGGGAAGCCATACATGGAGCAGCTGAGGTCACTTGGTCTGCTCAGCCTGGAGAAGAGGAGTCTGAGGGGAGACCTCCCTGTGGTCTTCAACTTCCTCATGACTGGAAACAGAGAGGCTGATATGGGTCTCCTCTCTGGTGATCAGCAACAGAACCCAAGTGAATGGCCTGAAGATGACTCAGAGGATGTTTAGGCTGGGTATCAGGGCAAAGTTTTTCACTCACAGGGTGGTTGGGCACTGGAACAGGGTGCCCATGGGAGTGGCCACAGGATCACTGACAGAGTTCAAGAAGCATTTGGACAATGCTCTCAGGCACATGGTCGGATTGTCTTGTGCAGATCCAGGACCTGGACTTTGATGATTCTTGTGGGTCTCTTCCAATTCAGGACATTCTGTGATGGTTTAAAAGGCATCTGGACCTGGCACTGGATAATGTGGTTGAGTGGTTTAGGAGTTACACTGGTAGCATTTAGTTGCTGGTCGGACTTTATGAATATCTTTTCCAACCTTGACAATTCTATGTCATTGATAGAAAAAAATAGAAAAACAAAGGAAGAACCTACAAAAGACTGACATCAGTTGGAGGCCTGAAATGGACATTTTGAACACATCTTTCTCACCAAGATTTCAGATCTCTTCTAGCACTCTGTACTCTGCTGTGCAACCCCATGTGCCCAAGTGTCACATTGACATTTTCTGAAAAATCCCTTTGCCCAAGGTTTTTCTCTTGGGAAGCTGAGAAGCCTCAGAGAAGAATGAAAACAATTCTTATCTCATTTGCTTCTCTTCTGTTTTGTTCATGTGGAATGTGTTTAGAGATTTTGCACCTGTTTACCCACAGGTGATTGTTTCATGGTTTCTGGTGTGAGTTATTTTCACTCTTTGGCCAACTGGGGCCAAGCTGTGTCAGGACTCTGGAAAGAGTCACAAGTTTTCATTATTATCTTTTTAACATTGTGCAAGTATCCTTTCTGTATTCTTTAGTATAGTTTAGTATAGCATTCTTTAATATAATATAGTATCATAAAATAATAAATTAACCTTCTGAAAACATGGAGTCAGATTAATTGTTCCTTCGTTCATCTGGGGGGAATGCAAATACAATACCCAAGGCTTGAGCTTTGTCCTGGGGCAGGTGTACACAGAGCCTTAGGGATCTGGAGGTACACAGTCATGTTTCTGTAATAAATCCTGTGCATGCAGAGAGATGTGAAGGAGACCTGGATTCAACTTATTCCATAGGCTCACTTAGTAGAGTAAACAAAAGATTTTGGACTCCAATAAAGTATTAGGAGGGATACATCCAAGCCTCTCCATCCTTTGCAAGATAGATGGACATTCCCTCAAAAAAGAAAGCTGAACATCTCCTGAACTGACAGGAAATACTGCACACAGTGACCCAAAATTTTTAAGAGAGCAGCGTTGTGGGGTTTTTCTTACTTTTCTATAAAACATGTAACTCAGTAACTCCTTCACCAGTACTGAAGGTGTTGCCAATTGTGAGCCTGTAAATCTCTGTCAGAAGGGCACAGGAGCCATCTTTAAGCTACAGCCACTCTTGTTCTAACTCTTGTTGTATCTAGAAAAATTAGCATGGTATTTAAGTTAATCAGACTAATGAGCAGAACCCAGAGTGTGTAACAGTCTGTCTTCGTGTCATAACCAAGAACAAGACTCCCAGACTAAAGGCAGTGACTACTACTGCAATTTGTATGCTGTAATGAGGAACTAGCTCTAATTATCCTCATTCTTATCTTCTGTATTTTTATATGATTCAGTTGTAAAAAGTTCTATTTCCTAACATTCGTTTTAACAGTTTTGTTTTCTGTCTTGTTTCTCGGATATTACATAGAATATTTTATTTTTCCTGAAAAGTTATGTTTCCCCTGTGTGTGCTATTGAATAATCATGTTTTAATCAATGCTACTAAATCTGAAGTATCTCTTGTGCTTCCAGGTATTGATTCTACTCTCTTCACGTATTTTATTTCTGTAAAACACTGCAATATTTTCTGCATATGGGATCAATCTTTAGGCTCGGATCTCTCTCCAATCACCATCATTAAGGTCATCTCGATGATCAGAAAAGACCTAGCCTCATGAAATATTATGAAGTCTTTTCCCATGCTGACAAAATTACATCTATGGCTGTAAAAAGTCAATTAAGTCTTTCCCATACACAAACTAAAGTATTTTATGTTCCATATTTATTTATATTTTTGTGTTCCCAAGTGTTATTGAGACTGGAATTTAACCTACATTATTCAAATCAGTCAGTTGGTTCACCCATGGAGTCGGTTGCTCAGTTGTATCATTATTTCCAGTACAATGTCAAACTTCAGAGAAATTTTTATTACTAGGATCTATGCTGGCCTCAGTAGCAACCTTGTTTTCATTGCTGAGCCATGAAATCTAAAGCTGGACTCTATGACAAACACACAGCTGAGTCCAAGCTTTGAATGGGGATGATCACAGCTGTTGGGAAAAGCAGAATTGTGGGATTGCACCTCCAAAATCAATTGTACCACTGTGGCTGTTAGAGTGCATGTCCCTGTCAACCATGGCTGTGTGACCAGGGTAAGAGTAATTCAGCAGATAACAAGTTTATTAATGCAAACTCAGTGAAGATATCAGCACAGTGATGAGAAACTCTGAACATGATGGAAGTGGACTTGTGGAATGGGATACCACTGAGAAACAGAAACTTTTTAAAATATTAAAACTATTTGGTGCAGAATCACAGAATCATCAAGGTTGGAAGGGATCTTCTTGCAATTATCTGCTCCAAACTCCTGTTCAAGCAGGATCAGGCAGACCAGGGAGCCCAGGACCATGTCTGAGGAAATACAAAGCAAAGGCTTGCCATGTGAAAGATGAAGAAGGGACTTTAATATATTAAAAAAAAAAAAAAAAAAAAAAAAAAGAACTCTGGACAAGATCACTGAAATATGTTTTAGTTAAAAACTCTCTGGTAATTTTGGCTGAGACAACTGTTGAAGCTTCTCACTGAGACTGAGAGTAGAAAAGACAGATAACAAGATAATTTAATAATATCACACATGCAACAAACAGATGACTTTCAGCAGAAAGAGGTTGCGATTCAGTCCAGGTGTACTCAGAGTTGGATTAACAAAGTACTTAAATATTAGACAGTTGCAGACTTGCTTAGTATGCTAGAACTAACTGTAATTCCTCTGGTAGGAGAAAAGATATTCATGAATTCAGGAGAGCTGATTGCTCAGGCTGCAAAACACTGTAAGGCCAGAGTCCAACCATGTCATTACAGCCAAGAACATAATATTTGGCTCAAATATTTGTCACATGGATCTTTAAGGTACTATGAACCATGATATCCCATCCTTAACCTACAGATATGACAATTAATGAACTATTGAAATTTCTAAAACAAGTGAAGATTTGGTTATATTGTAGGGAAAGCTGTTATAATTTAACATTGATGAAATGGTTTGCCTTGGTTAGCAATGAGTTTCTTGGGAAATTGAAAATATGCTTCCTCAAAAGAATGTGGATTTTAAAGTGTGTCGCAGTTTTCTGTAACTAAATCTCAAGTTTAAATTTAATTAAATATATTTAGAGGAAATCTATTAATGCTGAAATTGAGGGTTTATTAAGTACTTCCCCATGGTAGTAATTTGCAGCTGTGCTCTGTTTTGACTCAAAGAGTGATTACTAGTCAAAGACAAACAGTTTTTAATATGAAACTGTGACATATAATTTATTAAGCTAATTCTTAAAATAATTTAATCACAGGGATGCGTTCCCTGTGGAAAGTTTTATGAAGCACATGAAATACTTTGTTTTAAACTAACAACATATTAAAAAAAAGTCTCAGTCTCTTAATCTGATATTCATTAATGGTACTTGATGGAGAGTTTAAGTTGTCTCTTTTGAACTTGGAGGGGAGGGTGTGAAAGCCAAACTGACTCCATCTCAGCCTCCAGAGACATGCTAGCAGGAGATGCACACATTAATTAGCACCTGGGTGCTGAGCTCTTGGTGCCCTTCCTGACTGCAGGACTCTGACGTATTCTAGACTTTGATAATGACTTTTTGGGGATGAATGGAAGCATTAAAAGGCAGTGTTTAGCAAACTCTTTTAATATACTAAGCTGCAACATTTATCTTAGAGGCTTTCCCTAGATGGTGTGGTCACAGGCTGCAGAAATACAAATTTCTCTGTTCACTCTGCATCCCCTCATCTGTGGAGTCTCCTTGTCCACTCACAGTCCCACATCGGAGAGGAGAGGTCAAAGTTTTTATTACACTTATTTCAACCACCTCTGAGAAGTTTCCACTCACTCCTTTTTTATCTTTTGCATAATTCTCTTTGTCAGTTTACTCTTCTTCACTAGATCACCAGCCATTAATATTTTCATCCAGAAAATAGTAGATTTTGTTGTTTCCTCAAAACTGCAGCTCCAGCTTCAAGCAAAATGGCTGATTTTACTTCCAGCAAAATTAACAGTAGCTCTACAGCTGACCTCAGTGAGAGTGGAACAAAGCCCTCAGTTGCTGAAAATCTGTATGTGCTTTATCCRGTTGGGTTTTGATTTAAATTCCATATAAACATGTATTTCCAACAGGTATATCTGTAGTTGTATATTAAAATGTGAGAAAGTTGTWTTCCAGTGTGGATGTCTTGAAATGTATGGCATTCTCATGATTTTTATTTGTTCTCTAAATTTTTTCTGCATTTGGAAAAGTTAGTAATAACAATAAATGTTTTCCCTGAGAAAAGCTTACAAAACCAATATATAATTTCAGTATTTCCCAATTAAATGTGTTTTAAAGCTTCTGACTACAATGCCCTCTTATTCCCATTTGCAGATCTATTACCCCATGAAACAAAATAGCACTGCATTAAAAATGTACGCAGTTCTATTATCCAGCTCATAACTTCTTAACACTTTTTTCTTCCAGGAACAACTCTGGTAACTACCAACAATAAATGTTGTTTGCCACTTCATTTTTCTTTCCCAAAAGCAAAACTGCTGAGAAAAAAAAAATCCCTTAGACAATGACATCTGCAGCACAATCTGTCAAGCAATTCCTTTGGAATCAACAAACAACAAATAAWTTGTCCAGACTGAATTGTGAGGCTGCATAAAAAGCAGATTGCATCCAAGCACTTCCTTCTGTACTTTGCTCATGGAACTGTAGGATCATTAAATAATCGAGGTTGGAAAGCACCTCCAAGATCATTGAGTCCCACTGTACATCACTGAGTCAAAACACTCAGCTGCTCATCCTCTTCCATTGGCATCCCTTAAATTTTTGTCTGTTTTGGGAAGGTCTTCAGCCTTGTCCTGGCCTTTTGCCTGTTAACTCTGATAATTCCTGGCATAATATTTCTTTTGCGCTGAGCCATGGCTAGGATGGTTGAAGCTGTCCTGGAATCCTTTTGGATGGGCTTGGAGGGGCAGAAGAAAAGGATGTTTCTGTGGAAGTGAATGGAGAGCATCTGCTGCCAGCTCAGGGAGCACAGTGAAGATGATTTGGACAAAGGCAGGTATTTCTGGGYCTGGGGGGGACTGTCCTGCCCCTCAGGGGGACCTGTAGTGAAATTGCTCCTGATAGAGAAGTCAGGGAACCACAGAGTGATGTTCTGGCACCAAAACATCCCTCAAACAGCACASTGCAAACCATCATCACCTTCTGAGCAGAGCTCTTCTCACAGACCTGGAGAAGTGAGCTGAGGGTCTCTGTGAGCATCCAATGGGATGTCCAGAGCTGGCATTTYAGCAAACCCTTCTTGTCTTGACACAACTTCATAAAGAGCTCTCTGAAGGACATGAAAAAAAGTGTTGTGACCCAGACACACATGAACAAGAAAATGATTAGGTGTGAGGTAAAAAAGCTCACCTGCACCCCACACAGATCTGTGTTGTCCATGTGGGTTGGCCACTGGCTGGGAGCAGACTGGCAGAGTGTGTGAGTTCTTGCACTCTCAGAAAACTCCCTGACATGTTAATGACYAGAAATGCTGACCTTTCCACCTATGTTTTGATGGGTATTCTATGCCTCATTCATATTACAGTGCCCCAGAAATTCACTTCAAAATGGTGTATCATGAATCTCAAGAACACCTCAGGATCTGCAAAGGCTTTGCAAGACATCTGCTGATTTTCCTGGCCTTGTGTCAGACCTCCAATCCTTCACACCTTCTTTTAACACCCAAAGCTTTTCCAGGGCAGCAGCATCTCTGTGCAATAGTCAGGTTTAACACTGACCTTACAAAACCAGAAATTCACTTTCCTCCATGTGGYACCTGTGCCCCTCTGCCTGGGCACACTCAGTGAATCAGTTACTCCAAGATCTGATAGCTCTGACTCACTTTATTTATGTTCAATTTCTCACTGCTATTAAGACTTAAAGCTCTCAAAATTATCTGGATGGCCAAAGACCTAAGTTTTTCTGAAATTATTATGAAGATCTAACAGCCAATATAATTTTTGCAGCCACCACTGTTTGAATTAACAGGAGAGTTAGGCTCCTAAAATACCTTTGAAGCAGATGAAATATTTGAGAATATGGATCATGGTGTGCCAAGATTCAGATCTTATAGAAATTTAGATTGACAGATGTTCATGCCTCTTCCCTGCAGGTAACACTAACAAATTTATCTTAAACTAATATAAAGTTAATGTTGTAGATTGAGAGTGAAATAGAAATTGGGTTTATCAGTTTCACTTTAATGTGATCAGCTTCAAAACAGTTCTTATTTTACTGACAAATAAATGATCAGGTTTCTGTTTATGCACTTTAAACYCATAATGTTTATATACCAATTGCAATAAAATAAAATTGTTATTTTCAATTATAATTAGAAAATAATGTCTGTTCTATGGCGATCTTGAGTGTCTACATATAAGTTATAGCTGCTTATTAGAGTTTAGCTGAAGCTTTCCTGGAGTTCTAAATTAAATGTCCTATAACTTACCAAATGAAAWAATCTAGAAGTATTTATAAACCATTTCTTCTCATTTGTCTGAAGTTTCTTCTATTTGTGGTCTAGGTTTTGCAGTGTGGTCCTTCAATGTGGTTTGAATTCAATTAGGTCCTTCAATTAGTGGACAGTGGCCACTAATTGTAGAAAAGGTAGTGAGTGAGAATCAAATAGAAATTGCAATTTTTAACATTAGTCTGAATGAGATCCTGCTAAAACAGACTTTTTTGCCTTCTTAGACAGTAMTTAATACATTGACTTTCAGCACCAGTAAAATAAGTAGTCATACAACAGCGCTGTATCCTGAAAAAATTTCATTTATGAAAACTAGAGTATTTACCTGAAAATTTACTGAGTGTTGAATTACTTCAGCTAGATTCAAATCACCTCTGTCCCCATTGAGGTGCCTAGGAGCAGTGTGTGCACCACTGAAACCTGAAAAGGAGTCCTATATGCATCTGAAGTGATGCATGGAATATGCTGGACCTCTGAGGGCAAGATAAACATCAACAAATTAAGAAAATTAAGACTTCAATGTTTTTCCAAATTGTTGAAATGTACTCATTTTCTCAAATTAATGAGTATAGAAGTAAACAGAATGAAAAAAGAAAAGCTGCCACATTTCTGATGCTCATTTATTTTGACAATTGTTAGTCAGCAATTARAAGAAATATACTCAGTTGTAACAGTTCTTCAAAGGGCATTTGTAATTACAGATGTGTTTGCAGAAATAAATGGAGAAAATGACCTCACGACTGATACAGGAACACACATTCTTTTGGGAGGTTTCTAAAATCTATATTTCAGTGATGGGGAGATCAGCCTGGACATGCTGTTGTGCTGCATTTATGTCTGATGCTGTGTTTTGGATTTTTTTGTGAGGAAGAAAAACTATTTTCCAAAGCTGATGAAAACCTGTTAAATATAACTTATATTTGCTTTAGATGTCTGCATTTTTATTCTATATCAATCATTGCTTCTTGCCTCCTCCCTGCCTTTCCTTCACCCCCCTAGCTCTGATTGCTGGGGAASGGGATAAAGGGAGAAAACAATATTAAATTACTAAAAGTTGTCACAAAGATGATCTTCCCATCACCAAGTATTGAGGGTTTAAAAAGGAGAGAGAAAAGGGGGGGTTTGATGTCTGMGGAGATGCAGAAGCTTCTGGGAGCTGTAAATAAATCTGGTGAAATATTGAAGTAATAGCAGGGCATTTTTGTCTAATATGTGAAACAGAGAGAGGGATCTTGGATGAGGATGGTTTCAGGCTTTGTAAGATATGTGAGATAATGAATTTGAGGATTATGTGGGATTGTGGTTAGCTGGAATTTAGAGGACATGGAGTCAGGTAAAGGAAATTAAAAATAAGGGTTTCAATCACATTTGAGTCAAAGTAGTGCTGGCTTTTTTCAAGTTTAGAAAAGAACATTTGAAATCTAAAAAAAAGGTTTCTGGAGGAGGAAACTTGTATTATATTAGCTCTGATATCATAAATAATGAGGATCAGAGTTAGCCTGGATACACAGAAACAGATGGCAAAAGCCAATGTTTGCCCCAGAAATGAGCTTGCCAATGCAAAAAAGGAAGGATAAARGAAGGACAAGCAGAAATCAAATGTATTTTCAGAGTCTGGTTGTGAATGCTGTGTGTCTGTCTGTCCTGCTACCCTTGTTGACTTGTCATGGAAATGGTGACACTGGGACAAAGCATGTGTTTCCATGGCAGAGTGTATGATGAGAACTCAGGCATGGTTTTTCCAGGCTTAAGGAGATATCAACATTTTTGAACCATATCTGTCCATAAAAAGGGGTAGTTATGGCCTAGGAGCACAYATAAACTCCTGTGCTTTAAAGAGAAGTTTTCTCTTAATCTCCTCTGGGCTCWGAACTGCTCAAAATGAAAAACTGGCATCTAAACTGAAGGCAAACAAAGCACACAAAACTGCCTTTACTTCCACAGTGAAATATCATACACTTGAATTATATTTACTGTTCTGAATTTATCTAGAGAATAGACCTTCCCCATTTATAAAGAATACTTAGTGACTAAAAGAAGCTCCTAAAGTAAATAAAAGCCATAGACTTAAGTGCTTACAGGTCCTAAAAATTGCTCTTTTGAAGAGCAGCTAACAGCTTGGAGAGCCTTCTCTCTCTCATTGTGTTTTGTGGGAGTTTGAAGCGACCCTCCACACTCCTAAGACACTCTCCTCATTCTCTAGCATTTTCCAGAGTGTCTCTAAAGCAGCAGATGCTTCTCCACCATGATTTACTCACTTTCTATTGCCAAGTATGCAGAGAGATCTTCGTTGTTCAGTTCTTACTGAAGCCCCCATAGTTGGCTTGTCTCTTTATTTAGCAAACTCTGTGGTGACTGGATGCCCTGTGCCTGCCAAAGCCAATCTGTCACTCCCCTCCTCAGCTGGACAGGRCAGGGAGAAAATACCCTGAAAGGTTCACATGCAGTGGTAAAGACAGGGAGAGATCCCTCACCAGTTACTGTGATGTGAGAATCCAGCAAAACAGATCTTTCCTGGGGAAATTACTGCCTGGCTGGATTCTCCCATTAATCCTTTTGGAAGACATCATGATGAATTTTCTGTCTTAAGAAGATAGAAAATAAGAAGATAGCTTTTAATTTAAAATACATTAATTTTCAGAACATTCACTGTGAATTCCAAGCAACTGCATCTCATGCAACTGAAAGTGAAATTGAGATTTCTGTGTGGATGTTGAGCAATATACCAAAAAGTATATTGATAACCTTGAGAGGACTCCTGTGGGAATCTTCCCATGTGGATTAGCTGGGTGCTAGGCTTCAGGGAAAACCTGAATTTTATCTCCCACTCACTGGAGCTCTTTGAAATCCTCTGGTGCATCAGCTGTAAGCTGGCACCATTTTAGTCTTTGATCATKAAAAATTTAATCCAGTTTTGGATCATGAAGACAGTCAGACCCAGCATCTCTGTGACGAGACTGCTGTGTGCAAAACTGAACAACATTCCCCAGATATGGGGGACACTTTCAATCAGCTTTTTTGTTCCTCAGGACATGAGGGGCAGAAGGGAAAACATGCCAGTGCCAACAGGCATCAGCTATCACATAAAAACCCAAAATGCTTAGATTTGGCTATTTTTAGGCTTCAAGTACAATGTCAGTTGGAGCTATTGGTGCCCCTAGAGAATGCAGATCCTGGCACACAGYGCCATTAACACCATTCACCATTACYRTGGTGMCCAGGCACCTTCCTTGTGTTCTTCAAGGCTACCTCATACTCAGAAAGTGGGCAGGCAGCMCTGTGCTCTGTGTTGATTTCAAGTTGTTGTTATAGGACAGCAGAGTCCTTGGGCTGACAGGTTTAATAGATTTAATTGCAATGGATCATCATAAGTCTCAGCCTTACATAAGAAATCTGGTATCCATGAAAACAAAGAGGCTCAAATTCAGTTCTTGTCTGAAAGGAGAAATCTTACTGTAAGGAGAAAACAACAGATAAGGTTTATTTTGTTGACTGTGCAAAGCCCAACACTTAAACACTTCATTAAACTGGTGAAATTAGCCCTACTTTTCTTGAGAAGGCTTTTCATGGAGTGGGTCACCTTTATCAGCAAGGGTGTTGTATATACAAGGACAGGAAGCTTKCAGGTCCTCAAAAGTCTCCCTTTAAGCGGCTGGCCCTTTTTGAAGTCTGAAAGATCAAAGAATGTGATCATGGAACTGCAGTTTGCTCCTCCTTAGACGAGCTTTYACAGGAAGCTTTGTTATGTTTCACATACGTTAAAATGGGTTCTAAATAACTGTTCTAACAAAAGTTCTAAATTGAATTTTCAACCTTTCTTTAGGGAGTCCCAGAGCCTTCAGTTCCTGCACAAACTCACAATTCTTAATGATATTCATTCCTTAGATATAATTAGTAAATGTTGCTTCATTAATTATCACAGTCTAAACCTTAGAAGCTTTGAAGATTCCAGTTCACAGTCCTTATGAATCTTGCAGCAAGGGATGGACCTCTCCCATGAGCAAAGGCTGAGGGAATTGGGGGTATTCAAACTGGAGAAGATCTCCAAGGAGACCTTATGGCAGCCTTTCAATGCCTGAAGGGGCTGCAAGAGAGCTGGAGAAGGACAGGCATTGAGAGGACAAGGGGCAATGGCTTTAAACTGAATGATTCCAGGTTTAGATTGGATATTAGGAAGAAATTCTTTACTGTGAGGATGGTGAGAGCCTGGTACAGGCTGCCCAGAGAAGCTGTGGAGCCCCCCATCCYTGGGAGTGCTCAAGGCCAGGCTGGATGAGGCACTGAGCAACCTKATCTAGTGGAAGGTCTGAGGGYTGGAAATAGATGATCTTTAAGGTCCCTTCCAATCCAAACAATCTTATGAATCTATGATTCTAAGTTTTTATAAATAACTATCAGGTTGCCACTTAAATGTTGGTTATTCCAACTTAGACCATGCCACTTCTTAAATGTTAGCACAGAATTTTCATATTTGATTTCCAGCAGAAAGAGAGACAAATATTTAATCTGAGTCATACTGGTCACACATATTTAAGGAGTAATCYTGGATTCTACATTGCAATTCAGTTGCTATTGAAATATATATATTATGAAATGACCATGAAATTGACCTGTGGATTTTTCCAGTAAGGGCAATATATCTAGGTTTATTTAATATATACTTTCATCACACATTGGCTTCAGATTACAGTCAAATCTGATGACACATTAAAAAACAGTTCATCTAGAATCAAAATTATCATTTACACCTAATAATTTCAGTTTATTCAGTGTGTATGTGTTTGAAGACTCCATCATTATGTAACTTGGATCTCTCTATTTGGTCCAAAAGACCCAAAATCTTCAAACCCATCACTGTAGTCTAACCGCACCACTTTTATTTGTTAAATAAGGCCAGAACAATGAAGTACCACCAATTCAAAACCACCAGCTGTTCTTATTTTAATAGCCTTCCTTCAAGTCCTACTCTTTCCCTGAGGCCTGTGTTCATATACACTGAATTCCTTTTCTTGATGAGGGTTTTAATACTCAATCTTAAATCATATTAAGGGTAAGAAAAMCTTCCTTACACCTCCATGCTAAACTACTTGCTTCCTACTTCAATGGCTTTTCATTTCTCTCTCCTCTAAGATTTTCTGACTGTCTAAAAGTTATCACAGGCTCCTACAGCTTTCCAGGAAAGGAGCCAACATATTAGTGCTGGTGCATTACTGTAAATAGGTATTTAAATATTTTCTCAGTGTTTTTATTACAAGCCTTCAAAATTGCAGGCTAGTATCTCTGGGAGAAGTGAAGCGAGGCGAGGCGGGGCGGGGCGGGGCGGGGAGGAGAGGAGAGGCTGGTTCTTCCTCCAGGATTTTGTCTTGTTCCACAAAAGCCTCCATCTCCTGGCTGGAGTACCCCGCATAGTTCTGCCTCTGCTTCCAGTGTGAGTTAGTCTAGGGTTCCCTCTGCTTTTCTTGTGGACTGGGGAGTTTATTGAGTTGAGGAGTTACCATTATTTCTGTTTGCACTGTGGTTCTGATGGGCTGACTCAGAGAGCTCCTTTAGGTCTTCATTCTTTATTTCACACAATATGGTATTTAACAGCGAGCTATAACAAGAAGACAATGCAAGTAAAATATAAAGCTGGAAACTATTGGGAAGGCACCACAGCATAGCACTAAATCAATCCTGGTACATACAGTGTAACAAAGGCAAAACCCCAGGAAGCTCTGCATGTCTCTGGCTTTGCAGAGACTTCTCCACTTTGAAGAATTAAGGCTGGTATGGGCACACAGCTATGCATCACTCATGCTCCATTACTTATGATCTGAGTTGGAGGTGACAAGTGAAGACAATAGCCAGGCCCTATTTTCTTTTCAGACATACAATGGAAACCTCAGTTCCACTCCAAATAATGCGCACTTTAGCTTTCACATAGTAATTGCTCATCATAACTTTGCAGCTCTTTAGCAGAAGCATTTTGTTTCGAGCTTCATTGTATTGTTCTTTTTCCATGGAAGTGTAATATACAATGTCATGAAGAAAATGGAAAGAGAGACATGATGTTGTTGTATAGGGCTATCCAACATAGAAAGGGGATTTTTTTGTGAATCTTACATCTACAATTAAGCTATCAACCTACCTAAGAGAAATAAAACTGAGTCTTTTAATTAGCTTCTTGAATAGGAATAAATGCCTCATTATTCTTAACCATATCAAGCTGAGAACATTATTAAAGTCTGAAAGAATAATGAACAACATGACAGGAAGCACATTAGAGCACATACAAGAATACATTTGCCTACTAAGAGATCTGCATAAATATGCTTATCACTTTTATTTAGGAAGACAAAAATAACAAAGGAAAGAGTGGAAACAAAAGGACAGTAAAGGTAGAGAAATAATGACATAAAGAAAATTATATGAAGCCCGAGGTAGGGGATATATTTCTTTTGTATTTTGTGCTATTGAACACTCAAAAGTTCAGCTGCTCTGCCAAAACTCCTCAGAACCAGCTGAGTGGATTGACCTGTGCTACACTCAGTATGGTTTTTTAAACTTCTTTGTGTCTGCTTTGGCTCCTGGGCTTTGTTTCTCTGAGGTATTTAGAGGGAGAACATGCCTCTCCAGAAGCTGTAGAACAAAAGAGTTCAGAGAGGACTTTTGGACAAATTTCTCTCCCCTAAGTCTGTAGGGAGCATGAACAATCTTTACAGGCCTTCAGAAATCCTTTGGCTGAAGGATTTCTCTTTAGAAATAATGCCAAGAGCACAGAACCCTTTCACAGCAGGGCAAAAACTGAAGGTATGTATCTGATCATTCATAGCTGAGTATCTTATCCCACAATCCCAAATAATGTTCTGAAATTCAGACCCAGAGAAGCCTCAGTTACTGTCTATGAATTAAAGCTTGTCCATAAGCTATTTCAGCCTACCAAATCTCATTTATTTCAACTGAGTTCAACTCACGTGTAGAGAGTTGCACAGCTGTGGGCTGAAGCACCTTCTAGATGTACCTCACTCATCTTGGAATTACCATGAGATCCAGACTCAGAGGTCTTGACTGTGTTGATGGAGTAGGCGGACAGTGGGAATTTCACACAACTTTTCTTCCTGACATTGCCCCTCAGCTGCCAGATCCAACAGATGGATCTTCTGTCCAAGAGGAGAGCAGAGGAGAGGAGGTGAGCTGCCTTCTCACCGTTCTCCTCTCCCTCCTGTGCTCCTTTCAAGTCCTGCTCAGCAGTGTCTGTGCCATGAGGGTGGACCTGGACTTGTGCCCTGGACATGCAGCTCCACTTCAGTGCCACAATGTCACACCTGAGCCAGCAGCAAGGAACTCTGCTCTGACACAGGCAGGAGCAGAGGCACAGAGAGGGGTTTCATCTGTGTCTCAGAGCAGTGTCCTTGGCTCTTTGCAAACTCCTTCTTTCAATTGAGCTGCTGTGATATTTAGAAATTGAAGGGACAAAGAGCATTTAAAGATGGAGAGGAATGAGAGGTGTTCTATTTTCCGTTCACAGAGGCATCAAATTCTGATAAAAACATCTCCCAGAAAAAATCTGATCAAAAATTTACTCCCAGAAGTGATATTTCTCAACTTTCGCTGTGGATTTCACACTGCTCCTAATAAAAACAATAACAAACCCTACCTTGTAACTACAGGAAATTATATCTGCTCTTTCAAGTTACAAAGAGGAGCATTTTGGTATTTACCTTTGGCATTTTTGCCTATGAGGCAGGCACAATCTGAGACAATAATTTTAGATGTGTCCTCCCATCATGTCTATTTGATTTCTATCTTTCTCTGCTTCTCACTTTTTTTTTTTTTTTGGTATAAGAAGATCTGCAACTGTATATATTTAAAAGGCAATGATTTCAATAAATGCTTCATAAAGTTCAAGCAATTTGTCAAAACATGATCTTCATTCCTAATTAATGTACAGGGATAGAACAGCTAATGTATCAAATTTTATGCCTTTGATCCCAAAGGAGATCAAGAGATGAGTAGCTCTTGAAACAAAGATGTGATTCATGATGTGAAGCACAAAATAGAAATAATCAGATTCGTGGAAATGACTTTTGAAGACAGTATATGTTGAAAAACAAATAAAATAGGATGAAAAGCTTGAAATGTTTCTGTAGTTAGCAGAAAAGAGGGGATGCAGCCTGGAAAAATATACTGTCTGGTTTTACTTACTGCTCTTCAGCAACTAGGAAACATTAGTGTTACATTTGTCTAATTTATTTTCTTCCTTGAACATGAAGTGTGCTGTCTTGCTCTTCTTCCCATCTAAAATGAAATAAGCAGCCACATCCTTATGTTATACAAAATAAATTTACCAATCTCTCCTGCATTCTTGGAATACATTCCTATTAGCAATAATTTTGTTGCATTTTTTCTTCTGCCATATGCTAGACCACCCTTAATATCCCTAGCTGAATGACCACACTTAGAAAATCTGCATTTTCCAAGCCATGGAGGCATGAATAACTGTCTCAACTCTTTTCCCTCACTGTTATTCAGAGTGAGAGTGAGGTTTTCCTCAGACTTCTTAACAAGACCAACTGGCTAAGCTTTTCAGATAATTAATGATTTTCAGTGATTTTGAGGAAAGAAATCAAATGCCTTCAAGACAAGAAGAGATTGTGTGATTTCTAAAATGATGTAGCATTTGCCTTACTTAGTCAGAGGCAATGCAAGCCACTGAAACTGGGCACTGAAGATGCTGACCCTTAACACTTCAGACCTTTGTACAGGTATACAGGTAAGAGCCAGGCTTTTTACACAGCTCTGATGGGCTGCTGAGGTCAATGGGATTCTCGCACAGCACAGCATTTTTCTGCTGCCATCTTTTTTTTTTTTATGGCAAAAGAATTTCTGGACAGGGCGCTGATAAAGGGTTTGTGGTTGGAGGTTGGATTCCAGTGTCTTGTATTTTCTTGTTCTCTCTCTCTCCTTTAGTGAGGGAAGACTCCAGACGTTACTCCTCGACACAAAATTAATAACACCTACTTAAAAATACAGATTTTTTTTCATAACTCCATTCTGATGAGTGAAAATGTCCCATTCACAAATTATTTGTGTGAACATTTGTTACAGTACAGCATTTGTGGCACTGGCCTTAGCTTAAACATCTCATCTCCTTCCCTGGTGCTTAGGTTGTGATGCATTTGTACTCAGCAATCAGATCTCCTCACAATCCCTGTTTCTGAAATGCTCAGGTTCATCAGTCTCCTGCCCTTAGGTAGTTTTTCCATTTCCCTGATGACCCAGGGATCTGAGTGTTGCACAATGTTGCAGACAATGTTCCATCAGTGCCTTGGACTGTTGAATTATTAATTCCCTAACTCTAGTAGAAGTATCTCACCTGGCATCATCAATTCCTTTTCTGTGGCATCTTCAGTAAATGGTCACTCAAATCATGTTCCACAGTTAGTTTCCATTAAAAGATTTTCTGTAACATTTCTGCAATGTGTCAAAGGTGAGTCTGAGTCACAGAATGGGTAAGGCTGGAGGAGGGAAAAAACCTCACAAAACATAAAACCAAAAACCTCATGGCTAAAAAGTTCTCTAACACAGCCCAAGAAAAACTAATTTTGTGAGAATCAATGGGCTGTAGTAGAATTAACACTGCTAAGAAACAGAAGTTGAAAGATCAGGCAGCAAGACAGAAACATTATGTTCAAACACTTTTTGAATTAGAATTGCACATTATCTGTCTGAATGTGCCTCTGCAGCAGAGCAAGATGTGTTATCAGTTAGAGCTATCACAGAGCGCCTGAGTCAGCACTGCAGCCACCGGCTGCTCTTTGTTTCTGTCACTGATATTTTTAAAAACTCAACACATTATGAAAAATGAGGGGAAAAGAATTCTGATGCTTGGATTGTGAAAGGAAATGTAGCAGTCAGTGTGCATTTGAARTATGTAAACTGTTTATAGCTTCAATTGCTATACAGGGCCCAGAGATTTAGATTTCTAGAGATGTTTAATAGGAAAAATCCCTACACGTATTCTGGATGGATTTTTTTACTCAGGCTGTTAAAATTTGACGTTACATCTTTTCAAGCCCCTAATTTAATAAGCTTAAAAACAAATAAATGGMCTTATCTTCTTAACAAAAGTACTGTACTTACAGAATTTCAGGATCAAGTACTAGAGCAAATCTCATGGAAAATGTGAATTAATTAATTATTTGGACATTTCCTAGATCCCACCTTRTTTCCTTTTGATTTAGTGAGCCTGGATGTTTTCCTTTATTGGGAGATGCTGCAAAGGCTTTGCAGATTTAGAATGACAGAAATCTTTAGTTTTTTTACTGGTCTCATCCCAACAGGTGTTGGGTTTACCCACAGATAAAATCAGGGTATCAGGAGAGCATCCATATTTTGTGCTTTATCTCTAGAAGTATGACATTCCTTTCTTGTTATTCAGCTTCAAGCAAGAAATTTGTCCTCATAATTGTGGACTCAGTGAAACTATGTCATATGTTCACCAAAAATAATAAAACCTATTCTCAGTGGTAATGAGGTAAATCTGAGAAATTTCACAGACTTGCCAGGTTTTATGGATGGGTAATAGATAGAATCTTGTACTTTTCTATAGAGAGGAAATATCTGAAAAATGATTTTAAAAAATTTTGAAGAAAAAGATTGTCTCTTCCATAACTAAAAACAGTTGAAAAAGAAAACCTGCTCAGGAAGAAAAATATATTTGAGTGGGTCTACATTTTACAGCCATAGAGATATGATTTATTCTATAACAATCCCTGTGTGGTATCTTTGCATTCATCTCACTGATCAAGAAATTAAATTAGATTCCAGAATCTTTAGGCCCATGATAATGGCTTAACAGAAGGAGTCATTATTGATATAAATTATACTCACAGCTGTTAGCAACATGTAAGTATCTTGTTTTCCTTCTTTTGGTTTAGATGAAAGTCAATTAGCTCAGTGATATTTACACTAATATTTCATTTATTTGATGCAATTATCCATCTGTTTCAGTAGTGATGGACATTATAATGTTTCTCCTGGATGTACAGAAATTAGATTTATTTACTGCTTCCCTTTCCCAGGAGGTAAAAGAAGCCATGCTCATAATTTTCCTACATACAGTAAACCCTTCAGACACAGATGTTGTCTTCCCTCTCTATKTTACAAACTCTTGCTGAAATCATCAGCCAGATCTCCAAGCCATGCATTTCTTCACTCCAGGTGAGCAGTTAAGGGAACAGAGTTAATTTCAAGTTAAAGATTTATGGATTAGCCCCATGTTGCTTTATATTCTGAGGCTTTTACATATAGGATCTTTATACCTAGAGGGGAACAATACATATCAAAGGAAGACTTAAATGGGTCCCACCAGCATTTTGCAAAACATGCATGTTCCCTTTAACAGCTGTTTTTAAGGGTTCCAGCCTTAGGGGTTGTGGAAAATGTGAACTGCCCTACAGTTTGAGAGGGGTTTGTACACAGTTGTTGTCAGGTAATGGTCCCTAGTAAAGAAGGGATTAAAGCATGTGAACCTTCTGAATGTTTGACTGTTGATTAACTGAAATTAATGAGGTGCTCATGACTGGCTCTTTCCTCAGGGCTATAAATTAACTGAATGGCAATTAATTGTGAATAAATAATTTTAAATGCATATTTCTAAAATTATACAATACAGACAATCCTGAATGAATCTGGATTTTATACAYGACTTCTTTATGAGGCAAAGTCCAAGCACACTTGACTTACACCTTCCTATGGATATGTCATTTACTAGGCTAACAATGTATTTTCTTTTCATGCAACTGCATTGATCAAGAAAATAAATTGTGTCCAAGAGTTACAGGTTTTGTTCTCCCTTAGGAAAATGGCTCACTATAAGACATCATTAATGTAGTAAATCATGGTCAGAAATGTTGACACCGGGAGAGCATCTTATGTGCTTCTTTTTGATGTAACTGAGGATCAATTAGTTCAGTGATATTTGCATAAATACCTCTATTTTGTGGGGAGGACTGTCCATCTGTTTCACCAAGAACTTAATTATAATGCTTTTTCTGGAAATGAGGAAATTAATTTTTCCAATGGTTAACATTTTCTATGAAACAAAGCAGCCATGATCACTAGAAAATAGCAAATAAATATAATCTGATTAAACATTTTGTCTTGGAAAATAAGATGATAATTAACAAAAACAAAAAACAGCTTTAAATTATAACAAAAGATTAGTTCTAGATTTTAAGGCCATAATTCTCCTTATGTTAGCTATCACAGCTCAGTATTGATGCCTTCTTTCTTAAGAATCATGCCAAGACCTCTGGGTTTTATTTTGTTATTTAAAGCACAATTAGGGAGGGGAATCTCAGTCCTTCCCACTCTTCCCAGYCTGACACGTGGGCCAGCAAGAGATGCCCAGAACCTGGAGAGGAACCAAAGGTCAGCAGCAGAGCACCTGGAGGGCAGCCCAGAGGAATTCCAGGCACTCCAGTAAGTCAGTGGCACTGGGGGCCCAAATTAAGTGCCTTTATCACACGCATGGAGCATGGGGACAAACAAGGAAAGTTAGAGCTGTGCAGATGCCTGCAGGGCTGTGATTTTATGAATATCATGGAGATGTGATGCAATGGCTGCTGTGACTGGGCTGTGGAAGGTTACGGTGYGCAGGAATATGGGCTCTAGGAAGGACAGGCAGGAAGATGAGGAGGGGATTGTGAGAGCCTGTCTGAAATATCCTTCATTTTTTGCCTCACAATTGTCATGAAAAGACCACCAAAGAGTTAAGGCTGTTGAACCAGTGGGAGAGGGAGCTCAGTGTTTCTACAGGTGTTGTTTGTAGAACATGCCATGCTGTACTTGAAGGGGGCATTCCACCCTTTCTAAACAATGGATCTGGATTCCCTCCCTACCTCCTGGCCTGGCTGGTCTGAGCTCTGGGGCGGTTCCTCCTCCAAGAAGAAGATCCCTCTCACCTGCCTTCCACCATCGTGACAGACAATCAGAGATGTAAGCCTCTTCATCATGGAACCAAGACAAGAAACCCCCGTGCAAGAAAACCCCCCTGACATCGTCGGCCAAGGACTGGAACTGAACCCCCCCCCCAGCCTGGAGGAGGTGTACAGTGGAGGGGGGAAAGCTGCCCAGAACCTGTGAGCACTGGGCCATGAAAACAATGTTTTTTACTTGTTGCTTGGCTTGGACACTGTGTACCCCCCTTTAATGTTTTCTCCTCCTCTTTGGAGACCTTTCTTTCGGCTTCCCTTCTCCCAAAGAAAAATCGTATAATTGGGGCCCTATTAGCCGTGCCTTTTCGAGATCTCCCCAGACGTGATCTGGTGAGCTTTGACGGCTGGACCCCAGAAGCAACATCACTTTTTCGGTAGCTATAACCCATCCCCTTCTTTCCTCCCTCTTTTCCTTGCTTGCTACCTTTTTYCCCCGATCCCYTCACCAASGCAATACTGCTGTGGTTATTTCAATAAAACTACCTTTGTTGATTTTACYACTGCAAAAACCCCYGTGCCTTTGTCGGTTATTTTGCACCAAAAAATCATCRCGCCATTCATCCACTGGGACRTGTCCAMTGACACCCTCAATGTCAGTGACCAGCTGGAGTGCACAGAGCTTCTTCACCTTCGGATGGATGAGGAGCTCATGGATCAGGATGGAAGGGTGAGCAGGGACAGGTGATATTAAAATGGGGATCTGCTACAGGTTGCCCAGCCAGAAATTCTGAATGGCTGAGGACCTTTCCATGGGGCAGCAGCCCCACAGTCACAAGAYCTGGTCTGCACAGGGGGTTTCAAGCATGCTGGTGCCTGTTTGAGGGATAAGACTGCAGGTTGCAGGCAGACCAGRAGGTGCCAGCACAAGGAGGGCACTCAACAAGCTCTGGACTTCAGGRTGGCAGACTTTGGCCTCTTCAAGGATCTCCTTGGTAGAGCACCATCGGATAGAGCCCTGTAGCAACACATCCCAACAAAAAAGAAGTTGGGCAAGGACACCTGGAGGCCTGTGTGGATGAACAAATAAGTAATGGACAAATTCAAACCCAAAAATGAAGCCCAAAAACCAGGTTGGATGGRACCTTGGGAAAGCTGGTCTAGCAGGTCTGCAAAGAAGGGTTCTGTGATTCTTTGATTATGTGATTCTCTGATTCTGTGATTGTGTGAGATATCCCTGCCTTAGACAGGAAGTATAGAATTAGATGAGCTTTAAGATCCCTTCCAACCTCAAATATTCTGTTTTTCTGAGTGTCTCAGGCAAGACCAAGGGCAACAGTCAGCTGCAAGAGCAACTTCACCATCTCATCAGAGCTGAGCCACATTGATATGATGGCATAAATCACATGTTCTGCCCTTGTCTTATCTGGATTCTACTGAAAGCTCACAGAATTAGCTGTTTGCACAATTTTCACATGGAATTGCAAGGTCATTCTTTTCTCTTGAGCTTTCTGTCCTCCCTCTGACATTCATAATCACACACCATTCCTCTCTTCCATATGAAAGTGACTCATGAACAGATGAGGAAACTTTCCAATTTTTCAAACTGATCCCTAGCTGAATTAATTGCTGTAAATTAGTAGCTCTGGAGGTATGAGTGTCCACCTTCCAGTGCTTCACCTGTAATATGAGAGAGACTAGCTGCCAAGAATACTTGACAAGTAGCTCCTTTCATGCAGAAGATAAAGGCTTTTGTTCCTGGAACTGACAAGTCAGAGTTACAGTTTCATTTCCTTATGTGTTATCCAGTCTGTAATTGTTAAGCTTTTGGCTTTAACATGTAGATTTATTCCATCTCCAACAAAGCTTTGATCTATAATTTAGCCCAAGAGTTTTAGTTGCCCCTTATGTCCAGGAGTATTAAATCAAAAGTAATTTTGTTAAAGTTGGTGGACAGCCACTGCAGTTGTTCCTGTGAAGAATTGGTGTATGTGAAGAAGAGAGTGAGAGATCTCGTCTGGACCCAGTTCTGAAAGCCTCTTCCTTGAGTTTTCCAGCTAAGTTTTTGCTTAGGTGACAATGTGCAGGCTGCTTGAAAATCAGTGCTTTTACAGATTCCCTTTTCCATGTCTTACACAGATTAAAATTTTACCATGGATAAAGTAAGTAAACATATTCATCTAAATTGAGCAATCTTTCCCCTTTTTCTCTGCCTCAGTTCAATGAGGTATTTTACACCACCATTTTTTTTGATGGTCCTGTCTCTGGTAAAAATCATCACCATCAAAGCCTGCTTACCCTGGAAAGTTAATTTAACTACATTGCACATACCAGACTGAAGRAAGTTTCCCCATAGCAGGGTACTGGGAAGGGAAACAGAATACAAAAGACCATAGAAACAGAACACTTGTGGGCAATGTAACAAAAAAGTCTCTGAGTTCCTTTAATGCAATATCTGATACCAAGAACAAATGTATTCAGGAAAAATAAACTAATAAACCCTTACCACATTTTCTCTTTGCAAATTCCCATATCTATATGCAAGAAAAAACAAGGGAGATTTAATGGAGGAGATTACTGCACTAATGAAGGGATAGGATGAAATATTAGAGAATAACAAAAGCTCATATAGAACATAATTTATTTTTCAGTGTAACAAAATGACATGACTGCAGATAAAGAGTTTGCTTTCATTTCCATTRCAATCTGTTTTCTAATATAATTCAGTTGTTAAACAGAGAAAAAACATTTCACAAATCTTGCCAGAAGGCCCAACTCATAATACCAYCTAAGAAAATCCAAGTTTCACCAGTTTAAACCTGTCCCTATGGGTCTCCTAGGCTTTTCTTGTTCCACACCAGATTAATTCAAAGCATAATTTCTTCCTCTGATTCAAAATTAATATGGCAGCATAGATACCTATGCCATTTTTTTCTGAAATGTGTATATATAACCAATTCTAAATTAGTCTCTAGGGATTAAATACCACAAGGACTGGACAATTTTCAGTTGTTTCTGGACTCCCTGACCCCAAGAAAAACACAATATGTGTAAYAGTGTCTCCTATAACACCTTCTGTAACACCTTCTCCTATTGCTTAGAGAAATGTTTCTGAAGATTTTATAATTACAGCATTGCTTTACTCATTCTTCCTGATGTTTCAGTGCTTCTCTCCTGTCCTAATGCATTTATCTCCTCATGTGCTAACCACATGCACACTTAGCAATCAAAAAAGTGCTTCAGAAACAATCCAAAATGTGTTTCATATGTCTAATTTTCACAGCCCTTAAATTCCTGGAAGTGTTAGCACTTACCGTATTCTCCATATTCTTCCAATGCCTTTATTTCTGCAGTCTTTGGCCTTCAGAATACCTTGAAATTTTGCCCTGGGATGGGCACAGCCTGCCTTTTCTGCCAGCTGTACACTAAGAGGCTGTGAGCATTCAGGTACTTTCATACTTTTTGCTAAAGAAAGGTTTCTTTGAATTGGGTGAAGATTTARCGGCACATTCTCCCGGTTTTATCCAAAAGACATTGAAATTACTAATATTCTCATTAGCCATTGGGAGCTGAATTGATTAAATGGCTAGTGAATGTAAAGCACTATGGAAATGTGAAGTGCTTTACACTTGGTGCTATTGTGATAATTAAGACCAATTCTTTTCCAATTCTTTTCTCAAGGCTTAGACCCACTGTTAAATTAGTTCAATTTAAGGAGCTACAAAGCATTAGTAGAGCTGCAGGAGCTGCCCTTATTTGTACTCTTATCCCATAGCAGCAGTCTGATAATTTCATTTCATGTAACTTCTAGTAAAATTATGTTCACTACATTATAGCTGGGTTGTTATTRCAGAACAACATCAATTGACATTGAAAGAAACCCACTTTCACTCTTCCCATTGCTGTGTGGTCCTTACACTCCCTTTTCCTTTATGAAACATCTATATAGCTGTGTACTAAAATAAATTAATTGATCCGAATGAAAAACAAATTTATTATTATTATTATTATTATTATTATTATTATTATTATTATTATTATTATTATTATTATTATTATTGTTATTGTTGTTGTTGTTGTTGTTGTTGTTGTTGTTGTTGTTGTTGCTGTTGCTATCCTGAATACTACTTAGTTTTCAGGTCTATTTTGCTCTAAGCTCATGTAAGATTTGGATGTGACCAGCCTCAGAAAAAAGGAAGGGTAGCATTTCTTCTTTTAGTACTGTGGCAGCTTAAAACCTATGTTAAACTACAGTTTATCTCAACTGAACCTGAATTTGCTGTAGGTGAGGAGAACACAAAGCACAGAGTAGATAATTCTRTGAAGGTTTCTAGCCTTAGTAACTTCTTAGCACTGTTGAGCCCTCACCGTTCATGATGTTTTGGAAGGAGCTGAATATTTTATCTCAGTTTCTTAATTGCCAGCTTAGAACTTACAAACTTGAAACTTTACTGATTTTTGCTTGAAAATTCCAACATCCATGTGTATTCTATTTGTCTTATGGCAACTGAAAAGTGAAGTCAAAAAAGTATTTTCATGAAACAAGTGCAGCTTTTCATTGGAGGTAAATTGCTTATCTTAAATTATTTTTCATCTTTTAAAAGCCAATTTTAAGTAACAAAAAAGTAACATGACTTGCTTTATATATGTAAAATAAATGTTCTCTGTGTGAATTAATTGTTGTATAGGTAAGGCTGGAAGGGACCACAGTGGGTSACCYGGTCCAACCTCCCTGTTCAAACAGGGTCATCCCAGAGCACATGGAAAAGGATTTTATCCAGGTAATTTTTCAATATTTTCAGTGGGGGTGACTCCACAGCCTCTCTGGGCAATCTGTTCCAGTGCATGGTCACCTGCACAACGAAGAACTTCTTCCTCATGTTCAGGGGGAACTTTCTGTGCATGTTTGTGCTTATTGCCTCTTSTGCTGCTGCTCAGCATCACCAAGAGCAGCCTGGCTCCACCCTCCTGACACTCACCCTTCAGACACTCACAGACATTGATGAGATCCCCTCTCTTCTTGAGGCTGAACAGGCCCAGCTCCCTCCCATCTGAACTTAAAATCAAAATGCAGCTTCTCATGCAGCAAAGCCTGGAGTCATACACTTTATGGCTTAAATGATCTACATCACAAAAAAACAGAAAAAAAAAGTGAGAATTGTATTTGTGGTGTGCTTGAGAAAATGCCAATGCATTTTTAAACGTTAAGACACACTTTGTGGCTTTCTTCATTGACTTTTAGGAGAGAGAGCCTGAAAGCTTTGAGCTCTCATAAGTGTCAGACATAAAACCAATTGGCAGGGACCAAAGTAAGGGTAGATATATACTTAAAAAATACTTACTTACAAAATATTTGGGTATTAGTCCCAATCTCCAGATTACTAATTATGCTCATTAGACATAAAAGTCCAACTCTCATCATGATCCCAGTGTACTGAAGTTAATATATCCAGTTMAAATGAAGCAAACAGAATCTATAATGTTTTGATGTAAACACCATGGTTGTTTCCTGTGAATGCAGAAATGAAGTAACTACAAAAAGATTTAAAAAGGTGTTTTAAAACCACAGAGTGAAAGCATACAAGAAAATGTATGGTTTTGACTGGAGTCTGCTTTACAGCAGCTTTGGAARAGGAGGCTCAAACCCAGCTCTCCTATAGAAACAGTACTGACAGCAATCGAAATATAAGGAGATCCTTCCTGTAACAAAGTTTCAAAAACTTCTGAGTAGATTATTGGTGCCACCACAACCTGACCTCCAGCAGAAAATTATATGATTAGATAAATTTACTGTCAGACACTTAAGTCATAACAGATTGACATTCCTCAGAAAATGCAAACATTTTTTAAATATTTCAATTAGGGACATATTGCCCAACCCAGTAGAAATAAATACCTTGATGAAAACACCCACTTTGTGCATTCATTTTCTGCTACATTAAGACCATTAAAAAAAAATCTGGTTACATGTTCTTGGGTTTTTTTCTGCAAGATTGTTAAATATTGTAAAGATTCCTTACCAATTTGCTCTGCACAATGCTTTTTTATCTTGAAATCACTAGTTTGTATTTTTTTTTTCTGTGACCTATTGACAACTGAAGTGGCTTCACACTTTAGAAAAGGCTGTGAATTACTATGTGTGAGCAGCATACTGTAATTCTGCAATGCTGAAATGTGTAATGTCTTCACTGCCTAGACCTTATGGGAGGAGAAAAACCCCTCACTTTCCCATTCAAGGCTAAATATGCTGAAGTTTTAAATGCCATATCTTCCCATAAAGTGGCACAATTTGCAGAAGTTAACGGGTCTGTSCTGACTTGCAGTAACTGGGGATCTKAGTATGGAGAATTACTTGATACACCATTGTAAGCTCTTTGTGTCACAGCCTTCACTCTGGTATTTCTTTCTTGACTGTCAGTGTTTGTGCTTTTAATTACTTGAGTGAGAATGATTTAGTCCCTTCCTCTGATATGTTTCAAGAGTAACTGTTTTAYTTGCAGGGTGCCCTGTGGCAGGAAGGAATGATGAATCTGACTCCATGTTCTCAGAAGGCTAATTTATTATTTTATGATACAATATTATATTAAAAAATACTATATTATACTAACTAAAGAATACAGAAAGGATATTTACTGAATGCTAAAAAGCTAATAATGAAAGCTTGTGACTCTTTCCAGAGACGTGGCACTGATTGGCCAATGAGTGAAAACAACTCACCAGAATCCAATGAAACAATCACCTGTGGGTAAAAAATCTCCAAATATATTCCACATGAGCAAAACAGAGGAGAAGCAAATGAGGTAAGAATTGTTTCCCTTTTCTCTGAGGCTTCTCAGCTTCCCAGGAGAAAAATTCTGGGTGAAGGGATTTTTCCTGAGAATGCGAATGCCACAAGTAGCCCCAAAGATCTSACAACAAGAAGTATTTGGAGCAGCTTCATAGGTCATGACCATCAGCTCCTTTATCCCTGGGCATTTCTTCTTTCTTCTGTCAAGAAAGTCATTCTAGCAATGGCTGAATGTCTCTGAGCAACTTGTGCATTCAGATCCAGACTTTCCAAAAGGGCTGGATTCCGTTTTCAGAGGTGTGAATACCCAAAGTGAGGCCTTGTGAAGGCTGACCTAGAACAGAGACTGGAAAGAGTTAAAAAATAAATTAGGAATCTATTAGAAGGCCTCAATGGATCCACCTCGAGCAGCACAAGAGCCCAGCCAGGGCTAAACCCAAGATGAACTCAAAATGATCAAAAAATGCCCAACCAGTCAATAAGTCTCACACTTCTAAAGGTTTTGGTCCATTAACATATTGGAGTTATTGTCCAATTATAGCTGTAGCTTATGAAGTCCCATCTTTCTTGTTTTTCTCTCTTCAGTCCATGTTGTTTATGTTCTTGGGCCTGAGATTTGGATCATTTGTCCTTGGTCCCCAGCTGGAGAAGGAATTGTTTTATCTCCCTGCTTTGTGAAGAGAACTYACTGTCCCCTAATATGAAGCTCAGAACTACACAATAAAGCAGTTCAGAATCTGAAAAATATAAAAGCTAAAACCTGAGGCATTGAAAGCACCCACAAAACTGTTTGGCACACTCATAAGCAGCACGTGAACTGCACTGCAGTAAACCCAAGCAGAAATTTGGGGACCCTACAGACCTCATACCCAAATCATCCATTCTGGGCTAATATGGAACAGGACACATGGCAGATTCCTGCCTTTCCAAGCTGCACCTGGAGGCCAGGTGGGATACCTGAAGATATCTCAAAGATTGGATTCCTGTGTACAGGGAACAGAAACAAGCCTTAGGTGTGTAAGGCAGTGGATGTAGYAGAACACCTCAGCTCCCCTGCACTGCTTGGCCACCTGAATATCTCTCCAGGCACCAGGGCTTGSGTAGATTGAGGGCTCTGTTCATTTGCCCACATCAGACACCTGAGATGTTCTACCCCTCTCGCCTCCAGACACCCCTGGGAAGGGTGCAGGTCTCACATCTGTCCTGTGTCTCAAACATAGTAAAGCACCTCASATAACACCAGACCTCTGTGTTTAGTGTTATATGATGATACTTAGAACTTCAATGGAATCCTCCCTTTATGACTTTTGACAAGTCAAGCCAAGTCAATTTTCTCAGGTACTCCAAGTTATTGGGGTTTTTTTCAAGATTCACAACTTAATTACTTAACTCTCCAAGGAAGAACCCCGTAGCCAGCTCTGGGATGATCCACTGACTTAGCCAGGAAGGGTTTATCGATGATATTAGTATCCCTTGTCTCAARTGGACACAAGACATTATTCCCCTCATTGGAACAGTAAGAGGATGATACAGCTGTACCACCTAAAATTAACAGACTGAACTCAAACCACTTTAGTACCCTCTTGCCTGACACAGAGGGTGGCACAGAACTTCAAAGTTCCTCAGAGAGATGGATTCAGTCCTGCCAGACCCCAGCACTGTACAAACATTCACCAGCTGCAACTTCTCAAAGAGAAATGTTTTTCCATAGCTGTCCTCCTTCCTCTACTTCCTGGGATCAGATTTGACATTGGTAGGTTCTGCATCCTTCCCTTACTTTTGGCCATAATCTGGTGCAAGGGACAGAAAGCAGCCTCCTTGGGTTAGATTTGATTCTGCTTTTTTCAGGAGGAATACTTAATTGTTTTCCTTGTGCTGCATTTGGGACACAGGTGGTGTTACAAAGCAATGTTGAGGAAAATTAATGCAAAATCTGAGATGGATAAAATGCTTTTCATTCTCTACAATTTACTGTAAAACGCCACACTTCCCTTGAATTTTTTTTAGGCAAGCTAAAATATTTGCAAGTCTTTTGTTGTTTTGATATAGTTTTTTAAAGATTCTTTGTAACTTCTAAATGACTGTGTCTCTTTACTCAATTCTCAGACTTGTGATTGCCTATTTCTAGGCACTCAGAAATGGGATGTGTGTCCTTGCAAGTCTGGTCTATGCTGAAAAGTTCTGAGGTTATCTGTACTACAAGAWAAAGACTCTCCTTAAGAAGTGTCAAACAGAAGGAATCCAAGGTCCTTTAACATTTCTATCTGCCTTGTTGGATATTTGCCTCTTCATTCCTCAGTGTGAGACACTCAGGATCTGTTTAGGAAATGCTGAGTCYGAATGTCAAGTGCTGAGCCCAAGTTTTCCTGCCCTGAGGTTTTCAGGAGCTCAGCCYAAATTTGCATTTGATCTTAGGACTTTGATGGTATCAAACATCAGTATGGACTTGATCTCTGTCTTGGAACTTGGAGTTCTGGGGGCCTAATATGAGCATCTTGTACTGAGGCATTTGGCAACTCATGTTCATGAAACCTCTTAAAAGACTGCTCCAATGTAGCTCTGAGCACACACACACACACACACACACATGTATATATATATACATATACCATAAAGACATATGCCCTATTTAGAACAATGCTTTGCCTAAATCAAATTTTATAGTTCTAGCCTTGCAGGACTGATTCACCTGGCATTTATGCCAGAGTGGTTTGACTGATTGCAGCAAACCTTACTCAAAAATGAGTGAATCAGTCCCTCATTTTCTCACTGTAACTACTAAATTTGTTGGTTGTGAATTCTTGGAAGCAAGAACAGGAGCACAGGACAGTGTTAATACAAATKTATAATGAATTTGCTGTGTTGGTGTTGGTAGGTTTTCATGTTTGGGGTTTGGGGCTTATTTTGATGTTACTAGCTTTATACATCCTGAAACCTAAGTCAGGGAAAGTACATAATTATTAAGCTGTTATATGCATTAACCTTATCTAAAGATAGCCAGATGTGCATTTTCAAAATTACCTTTCTAGGACCTTCTTGGGGAGAATTAATATCTTAGTCCAGCAGACACTGTGAAGGGGAAAAGAAGCTATTTTGCTGCATTTTCTTATTATGCCCAGGTCTGGTGCTATTTTGAAAGGAATCTTTCAGCTAAGAAAATGACACAAAATTGATATGATAAAGCAAGGCCTGGGACAATCAAAAATGTTTGCACTTCCAGCATTTTCCTTCATCTTGACTTATTTAAAAAAAAAATTCCAACTACTTGAAAGGACCTCAAGCATCAGGCTGTGACAAGATGCTCCTCACTGTACATTTGCTGGCTTGCAACTTCAGTAAGGAGCAGTGCATGCCCAGGGAGAGCTGGAGGGAAGAATCCTCTTTAGAAAATCCAGAACAGCAGGGCAGCACCTGRTTCCTTCAAAACCACTCCAATTATCCTGTTTCTTTTTCCTGCACCCACCTGGCAGAGCCTTCATGATCCAGCCTGTTGTGTATAACACTGCAGAGAGACATCAGCTTTTGTACCCTGTTATATTTATACAGCTTGTTTTCCAAARTGCCTCACTCTGCACTCATGAATGACAGATGAAGCAAAGCCATGTCACCAGCCAGACTAAATGTGCCACCCCTGCCTGAATCCCCATGAYRACTTTAGCTTGCTCTGYGACACTTCACAGGGATGCAACTCCTATTTGCTGAATAATGCCTGAGTCTTCCTCATGTCAGCATTGTGTGAATGAGGTGAAATGAGGTGAAATGAAATAAGGTGACTTATTGAAATAAGGGAGGGGCTGGAAGAACTCAGGCTTGTCTGCTCTGACACATGAACCCAAGAAGAGGGGGTGGTGAGGACAGGACTCCCCTTCAAAAGAGAATCTCAAATGAGCTGAAAGTAACCACAGACCACTGCTAGAAACACATTTCCAGTTCTCTCCCCTCTAAGAAATGGCAGTCTGGGGACAGGGAAATTGGGAATTGGAGATGAAAGTTAGTGAGTCATTCTCAAAAAGGTTTGTCATCAATTCACTGCTATGTTTTGCCCTGACAGTAAGTGCACGATGCAGAGCTTTGCTTTAATTTCTGCTGCACTTTTAAGACCAGGTATTTGATTAAAGTCCTTTAAGGGTGCCACACTCTTTGTGTGGAAGAGCCTGAAGACCTCCCAYAGGAATGAGCCTTCACTCAGTTCCTCTCAGTGTCCCAGTGTAACAATTTTTCCACTGTTGTGCTCTCTGTAGAAGWCAAATATTTGATGACTTCTGATAGACACTTCAGACTATATCTCTTTTATCCATACTTGTGATTCAGACTGTCTTCCTTCCTTTCATGCTTTATTACCAAAGGGGAAAAACTSCCTCCTGTCAGGTTTGCAGGTTCTAATAAGGCCTTCAGTCCCCTTGCACCAGACCTTGTAGCAGTAGCAAACGGAGGGATTGCTCTTCCAGATTTTTTTACTTTATTTTTTCAATACTTCTGGTTCATCTGTGGCAGGGTTCCACAGGCCATTCAGGATAGTTRGAAGCCTTAGTAAGCCAGAGTATGAAAGATCAAATCAAATGAAAAAAGCAGTTTTTAACTGTATGTTTGTTTCTTACATTCCTACTTCCCCCATCAGCCTCTCCACACACAGAATTTCCTTATGACCCCCAGGTCCCTCAGAGGGAAACAAACAGCCTGTTGCTAAGAGCCTTTACCTGTGGGTCTGATGCCACCAGATACTGTCTCATTCCATCTTCTAAACTGGAAAACACTTAAATCCAGCCTCATTTTGTGGTGATGCCTGGAAGGAGCCAGTGGGCAGCAGAGACACCGTGCATGAAGTGGGAGAGAGCATCAGTCCCAGCAGAGAGGATCACTGCTCTTGTGGGGACAGAGCTGCAGAGCATCTTCTCATGGATGGGAGGCAGTGAGGCAGCAGCTCCTTCTCTCAGCTCTGTGAGGGCTCAGGGATGAAAGCTGACCCCTCCATGCTGGCTCCTTGGGCTTCAACTGTGCAGCACGTTGGCTACAACCTGCCAGATTAAATCTGTAGCTTCTTTTGGCAATGAGAGGGCATTTGAAACATTGAGAGAGGTGAACCACCTCTCTGCATTGTCTATTCTCTTAAGCAAGTACAAAACTTCTATGCTTGCTGCCAGAGTCAGATGTAGAAATATGATGTGTATTATTTATCAGAAAAGAAATGCATTGGAACTGGAGGTGTAGCTGTGTTAGTAATCACCCCAACAGCTCTAAACTCCCTAACATTTGTCAGATAAGACTGCAGACATTTATTACTATTTTCCCCTGAGGAACCTATTTCAATTGAATTATTCAATCCATTCTTCTCTATTTGCCATCTCCCTTCTGGCAGTTCCAAGGACCTGGAAGAGTATTGCCACCTGGACCATGAGGAGTTGGTGTCTGAGAGCCTTGACACTTCCTTTACCCTTTGTCTGTCTCAGGGAAACAGCTTAGGCTTGGGTCCTGCTGGTAACATGGATGATGTGACCTACAGATGTCATTTGGCACTACAAGTAAAATCCTAKCAACACTGAGAAGCGTTTGCACCCATTATTCATCATGGTGTGGTTCAGATCACTTCCTTTAAGAATGAAAGCTAAGATATARAATCCAAATCTGGATATACAAAATGTCTTCTCTCAGATATAATTTGATGATTGACATGCCTTCTTTGCAGAGAAAGCATTTGTCTTCACAGCCTAGACCCAGTACAGCTCAGATATTGAAACATTTTCACTGCCTTTTCCAGATATTCTAGCAGCAATTTACCTGAATGGGCTGGAGAGGTTGGGATTAGATGTTTATTAAAATCACTGTTCCCTATCTCCAAATCAATGAGTGAGAACAATTGTTTTTGTGATGGGCACGTTTTAGATTTGGTACACTGGCCTCAGAGCAGCTTCCTGGGAGAAGCAGAATATTCCATGAGCTGCAATTCTYTTTTGCAGTTTTCCAGCCCTGTTAGGTTTCACAGAAGATGCCAGCCCAGCATCTCTACAGCTGACTCAAGAGACTGCAGAGCAAAGGTAGCAGCAATTTAATTGCTCAAACCATGCCTGTGTGCCACAAGCAACCTCTGCACAGAGGCAAATCACAAGTTCAGCACATCCTGTGGGGAGCCTGACCTCAGCCTGAGGCAAGGGGACATTCTGTAGCACATTCCACAGAATCACAGAAAAGGAAAAGACCTTTGAGATCACCAAGCCCAACCTATGACCCAATGCCTCCTCATGGCATTGAGTGCCATGTCAAGTCTTTTTTTAAACATGTCCAGGTGGCTCCACCACCTCCTTGGGCAGATGATTGCAGTGCCCAAACTCCCTTTCAGTAAAGAATGTTTTCCTGATGTCTAAACTAAACTTTCCTTTGCATAGCTTAAGCAGAGCCCCAGCCCGAGCAAAGGGATTTTCCATTACAGTCTGTGTCTTGCTGGATGTACCTGCTCCTCTCCGTCCCTGCTTCAGCTTCTGCCAGACACCCTTTGCCCACATCCTCTCTCAGCTTCCCTGCTGTGAGTGAGCKGAGACAATGAACCTCAAAGTCTGCCCTTTTTTAATTCAGAAAACCAATAAGATATTGGTGCCTGTGATGGCACCAGATTCTCATCAGTGCTACTGCATTCTTCTCACAGCACACTGTTTTTCTGCTCTTCATCCTTTCAGGCTTTGGCAGCTACAATGTCATCTTTTCCCACTGCTCTGGCTGCACTTTTGGTACCTTGCTCCTCTCTCTGTATCACTTTTATGAGGTCCCTGCTCCTCTATCTCTCCCCTCTCCCTCCCCTCCTGTTCTGCACAGCTCTATCCTCTCCCTTGTCCTCCCTCTCACTTCTCTCCCTTTTTTCTCTGTATGTCATTTTCCTGGCACTCTTCTTGCTGGTCCCTTGCACTGGAATAACACCATCATTTCAAACCTTTCTTYTCTCCTTTCACAAGCCTCTTCCCACCTCCTCAGTCCTTTCCCCACATCCTCCTTTTCAGCCTTAAACTAAAATTTCTTCTTCTGAGTTTCTCTTGGAGAAAAAATGGTGTTCCTCTTTGGGAAACAGCCTTCCTCWAAACAATAATAAATAAATAGAGCAGCTTTATTACATTAAAAAAATCCAAAACAACAAGCAGCTACAGTTTGGAGAATTAAGTGTTGCATCTTCACTCCCAGACTTCTGTTTACTCTGTCTCTTTGTTATGGAAAATTGGAAGCATTTCAGTTCATCTGRAACTTTGGGTAGACCTGGTATTTACAGGGTAGAAAAATGTGATGGCAGTTTTGTCATAGAAGGAAAACTACAAGAAAACATTTAAACTATGTGTTTGCCATGACAATTTCCTTTTGGACAAAATATACATACGCAAAATGATCCATGGGTACATAAATGTGCAGATATAATTAAGAARAAAAAGGAATACTCAAATACCTTATTTTGTTTAAGTGTTTAYAATTACTCATTTTGGCAGCAGTATGTCTAAGTTATTTTTATGGGGTTTATCATCCCTTCCCTTAACTCCTCTTTTTTCATCATCAMAGATTTGATATCTTTCTGTCGTATGTCAGAGTGTGACTCTAAAGGAGCATGGAGCATTTCTCAGTCTCCAGAAACTGACAGATTGCATCTGAATGCTGAAGAATGTATGACAATAAATTTATATTTATCGTGTTGAATATTATAAATATATATACAAATGACAAATAATAAGGATGAGTTTCTGTTTGYAAATGACTCTGTCTGTTTGTCCAAAACACCAGCAAGAGTCCAAATATTCCACACCACACTGACTATGAAGTGCCCTGGTGCAATCATGCACTTGAACGTGTGCTTAATCTTGTGAGTATTACAGTGACAGTCAGTACATAAAGAGCAGCCAAAGTTAAACATGTGCTTAATTGCTTTCCTGAAATATAACCTCCAATTTAGAAGCAACAGAACAGAAGTGAAAAGCACAGTGACACCTATTCATGCTCCTCAACCAAGTCAATTTAAAAGGGGTGCCTAAGAAAAAAAAGCAATTCATCAGAGATCTGTGTTTTTTTCACGGCTACTTGGTGAGAAAAGTGTAAGAAATTCCCAAAAGTGTGACTGGGCTTGCAGRAAGTGATTACCCAAAGCAGGTGAGCCTTCTCAAATGGATTAGACACAGGCAACATCTGTATTCATGTATCTGTGGTGGGTATGATGGAAATAGTGCATCCAAGAAGTCACATCTGATGTGTTTCTGAGTTAGCAGCTAAAGCTTTTCTGTAGCCTCCGGTGATTTATTCAATAACAAGCTGTTGGGCTGAGACAAAATGAGGGATATGAAAATAAAGTTTCTCAAGAAAGGTCAGATGATCACCAACCAGCAGATATAATATAATTCAAAGCTGTTTGTCTGGATGTGAATTCTCTGACCTATGGTTTCACTTGCTTGACTCACAGGAGGTGACCTCTCCTTCCCTCCTCATCCTAAATGTGTGTAGCTGGCTTAATTTGTCAGAGTTCTGCCTCATTTGATTCTCCAGGAATAAGTGCTGCATTTAGAAAACAGCTTCTCCTTCCTCAAAGTCTTGAGCCTCAGGGTCAAAATAAATGTCAGCTTTCAGGGTTTTTTAAAACATTTTCTTAAGAGTAGGCAAAAGGGACCTGAGCAAAGACTGTGGGGAGCCTAGAAATGCAGTCAGTTTATAAAGCCCTGAAAAAAACATGTTTATTTGTGCACAATTGAATTCAACCTATGGTACAAACTGTAGAAAGAAGTCAGGTGTCTCAAATAACAAGATTAYGTTGCCCCATCTGCAGTGCCTTTCAGAGAGACCACAGCCCAGYGCAGAGCCAGGAGCTGCACTCCCTCTTGGGCTCTGCAACTGTTGTTCATGGTGACACCTGGAGAAGAATTTTGTAATTCTCTTATGTAGGAAAAGATACCACAACCTTGAAGAAAAGGGACTAACATGTGGTTCTGCTGCAATGTCTGTTGGGTGGGCCGATGGTTTGACAACCCTCTGCTTTTACTGAGCCTTTGGGCTGTGTTATTCCCTTTATCCCCATAGCCCAGTGCCCCTAACAGACCTACAAGGGCTCTTATTCAAKCAGAATATCCAGGTTGGCCTCCTTGGACCTTCCCTGTCAGTTTCAAATTAGATTAATCAAGGCACCACAGAGGCAGAGGAAAGGGGGAAGGACAGACACTACATAGAAGAAGAACAAGAATGGGAGAAAGCACAAGAATGTAAAGAACTGTAGGACCTCTGCAGCTAAAAATCTATCCAAAAATGATATAGGAATGGGAGTGTGTATCAGGTGTTCAAGGGGAAGACAAAACAATAATGAYATATTTTGCCAAACCCCTGACACACTGAAACAGAAATATTAAATTGAGGAGTAATGCAAACACACAAAATAAAACATCTGAACAATGTTCATTGCATCCTGTAGAGCCATGCCTTTACGAGTATGATTTAAGCATTCTAGACTAAGTTGGCTTTTATCTTTAAAGACATATTTTTCCTYGTGCTTCTTTGTCATTGCATACCCTTAGGTGAAAGAAGGTAAAACTTTCCCATGGTATTATAAAAAAATAAAATATTATTTTTGCTTGAGGATGCAAAGGAGAAGGCAAGAGGAAGAGACAGGTGGATCTTGTTTCGTTTGAAMCAAAAATAAATTTTGTTTGAGATGTGGGTTTTCTCTGCTAGTTGCTTTATGAACATTTACAAACAAAAAGATGAATCATGGGCTCCAGGTTGTCATGGACAATAGTTCAGGCTAATGAGAACTACAGTATGGCAGGTTGAGATGTCCTCTTATCAACCCAAAAGCATCCACAGAACAAAGTGGAAAACTATTCACTTATATGTGTTGATATAAGAAGGTATAAAGAGGAATACTTTTGATCTTGAACTGACAAACATTTGGTCTGAGGGCAAAGAGAATTATTAACTGAAGTACATGAAACTGTGCTGTGCCATGATAACTGTGTATGTTTAACTGTTTTGATTGTGAAAATAACCAATAGGAGAGTTAAGATCAAGGCGCAGTCTGTGAGGGGTGTGATTGGTGTCTAAAGTCTGTTAGGATGCACCTACACTGTGTTTTTTTTCCTTTGCTGAAGCCAAGCTCTGGGCTGAAACAGCAGCTGCCAAGGTGCCTGTGTTCCTCCCCAGGGTACCTGAGGGACCTTGTTCAGCACAAAGCTCTGAGTGATGGCAACCCCCACACCACGGCCAGGTCCTGCTGCCCACAGCCCCTGTGCCTGTCTGGTCTGGGCTTTAACAGGCACCAGGCTCCAGATGTCTTTTCTGCTGTAGAAAACACCACAAGGCAGAAATTAAGCCAGGCCCTGCTGGGCTGTTAAGTAGTGAGTAGACTSATCACTTTTATTGGAAGTATTAACCCAAGCCAAAGCATGAGACCTAACAGATTTGAGCACAGATGTATCAAACTGGAACTACTGAAGAAAATGTTTTAAGTAGCAAGTTGGTTTCTGGGAGATGGGGATGAGGCGCAAGGGGTCCCTGTCAGGCAGCCCTGCAGCCAGAACTGCAAGTTTTGGGATATGTGTGAATAATCCTTTTCTACAGCCAGGAGGGACTCAGAATTCTTCCTGGTATTAGTGGGGAAAGCCTGGGAGMTTTCCACCTGACACCCATTGGGACCTCCTGCAACAAAAATATCTGAATTTACACTTTACATTTTTGGGAGCAAATATGCACAGCACCCATAATATTGCCTGGGGTGTGGGTGCTTTCCAATTTCCTTCTTGTGTTGGGTGGAAATTACACCTTATGCAGTGTGGTGCTCTGTTACATATGAAAGACTTAAATGTTAYTTGATTAGAACATGGTGTGCTAGAAATTGAGATGTCCATGATGAAACTCTTCTAGAATAGCATGGTGAGATCATCATGCAGTGCCCTTGATCCTTTACAGAGAAGGAGAATTGTTTCCTAGTGTACAGAAGGAGAGCTCTTTACTCTGCCCGAGTACATCAGCCCTCTCTTGTGCAGTGGATCCCATTTGCTCTCTTCAAGCATATTTTTAATAATTCCTGGTCATGAAGTCTCTAAATCTGCATTGATGTCTCGTTAAAATACTTGTCTGGTATAAGGTATAATAAATTGAGAAAATATTTCTTTGTCTTTCTCTATTAAAGTGTACTTAACCTGTGATTCTACATAAGAAAACATATTTGAGATGACTGACTGGTACCATTCCTATCCTCCAGACAGTTTCACTCTCCTTTTCTCTGATTGTTCTTGAAACTTTCAGGCCCTCTGTGGACACCCACAGTCTTTGAGGAAGATGTTTTTCTTCCTTGCTGATTGATAAATGTTTCTCGGATTCTCCTGACAGCCAAATCCCCTTGTATYTGTGAGATCTGATTAACAGAGCACTAAATTTCAACTAAAATCAAATCAGCAACACCCAGTGTGAGATCTGCTTTCTCTTTACATCTGCATAAGTTAAGCTTGATTTGTTGGTCTATTTTACTCCAGGGTTTGTTCATTTGTTGCCTTTTTTATGTATTTTTGCCTGTGCTAGTGACTTCAAAATGATAGCTCAACTCCCTTGTCTCCCCATCCCCAGTTTTTTCTTATCTCCTTGTCCTTTTGGAAATACAACCACATGCACTTTCTTTATCTCTGTGTGGGGCCAAATCTCTTATCACAGAACTTACATTCTTCAGGAGACAGCATTGGCAATACTGTAATAGTTTATCACCAGACTGATAGTTAATAGCTCTGGCTTTCTTGTCATAATAAGCCTTTTTTTGTCTCCATTGTGCCTTTTCTTTGCTTTTCTCTTGTCTGTTTGCTTGCCTTATTAAATGCAGAGCACTCAATTTCTGTAATGTGTTATATTTTCTTCTGAAGAAATCTTTGCCTCCTACTGCTTTTTCTTCACTATGTGCTCAATCCTCTTCAATTGTTCTCCCAATTACCATCTCAAACACAGAAAGACCTGAAATGTCTTGGGGTGCTTCCAAACCTGAAAATACTGTGGGAAAAAAAAAGCAGCCAGTGCACTTACTTCATCTTTAATAAATATACACATCTCTCTGTACAAGTGTATTTGTCAGGCTAAATGCCACAGCAAATCCTGCCCTTTTGTTCTCATTGATGGAAGAGGTATTAGTCCACCCTTTAAGTGGCCTGTGAATGCTGACCCTATCCTAAAAAAATCACATTTAACAAACCACATGAAGGGAGGAGAGAAGAGGAAACAGGAAGAGAAAAAAATATCCCATGCTGGAAGTAGCTGAGAATTCTGTAGTCCTTAGGACATTATTGGACTCCAACTGAGAAACCAGATGGAGCTGGACTGAGCCTACTCAGCAGAGAAAGAAGCAAGATTATGATTGATGTGTTTTCCCTTTTACTGAGGTCTGTCTTCTCTCTGATTATTTACCTTGTAACCACCTTGGGCCAATTGACTGAGCACACTTTATAATGTCTTATTTCCTAAATGGAAAACCATGTCCAAATCCTATGCCTAATATGCCTTTCCCAAATTAGTTTGCATTGTAATTTACAACTCAAGCCACATAAATCAACTGAACATAGCAGAAGACATCCATAACTTGGAATTTTACTTGTCTGAGTTCTTCTWTAATCATCACTGCATGACTTCACTGACTATAGCCAAAAATCCCATTCTGTCATTCACCTTTAGATGTCGTGCACCTTTCAAATCCTTTGCTTCATGTTAAAATAGTGATGCTGCTTGAGGTAGGGTCAGGGATGATTGGGATTTTTATTTTATTTTTGGTTTGKTTTTTTCCTAGAAAAGGYATCTTACTGCATGTTGTGATTGCAAATGATGCCATGTACAACCAGCCAGTCCAGGCAAGCCCCTTAGGTACAGCTTCTCAAAAGCCACAGTGAAATTTAGCATTCTATAAATACAGGGCAGTGAACTGTGTGTGTAACATCAATTTGAAATATTACCATCACAGGGATGGAGAATATGAGTAACAATGAGAAAACACACAATGATGAGTGCATACACTGTAAAGAAGGAGAAATTCTTCTCTTAATATAAGTTTTGGATTTTAAATGTTTTTAAATAAAGCCCTCCTGCCTAAGCTGTAGAAATGCTTTTGCAGTGCTCCAAATGTGACGTTATTATATTTCAGTGTGGTACCTTCATGGCTCCTTAGGATACCTGGTGTCCAAAGTTTCTTTTGGCAATGGCCAAATTATCCAAGCTGCTCTTCAAGACTGTGAGCAATCACACCCAGAAACAAAAAAATCAGAGCAGGAACTCAAACAATTGCTCAGGGGAAAGCCTCTTGGAGATCATCTAAGTTCCAGTGTCCAACAACATTCCAGGGCAAGTAAAAAAGGAGATTAATGTACTTTAATAAGGTACCTGTAGCTTTACCAAAAGCATGCAGCAGAAATTCCAATCTACCATTTTATATGTTCATTGGGAGAACCAATTTTTTTTTAAGCCTATACAGACAAACTGCATTTTTCATAATGAAAKGATGGAAGTGGCAGAGAGTGGTTTTTCAACTGACAGGGAACATGACATCTATTTGGTGCAAAAACAGTCAGCAAAAATTATGTTTCCATATCATTTGGGATCGCTTTGGGGCTACAGAATTAATATGTATTACTCTTCCTATGGTGCCTGAGTCTCATGCATCACATGCTTGGTCCTTACCATGAGAATTTCAGTGAATCTAGTAACTTTAGTCTCATTTATTAAAATGTTCTAGAAGCCTGAAGGTTATAAGTAAGATATATAAGTATATGCATAAAATTCTATATTAAAATGGCAGACAGAAGAAAATAAGATATGCCCAGAAAAGACTGAGGGACTGAATTTGAGCCTAATATGGAAGAGTATAAGAATAATTCATCCTTGCAGAGAGATATTAGCTGTGTAGTACTACAAAAGACAGACACTGCCAGGTTCAGCTACAAATGGTTACATTAATCTCCAACTGGGAATAGAGTTTAAATGAAATTCTGAAGGCAAATGGATCATCTCAACATTTTTGCTCAGACCCTGCTTCCCTGTAGCTTTCAACAAGGTTTGGAACAGATTTTAGAGATTAAGGAAATTCCARTTCCTCAGGTCAATCTGTTGGGCTCAAGTGTGCATCCTGTGGTCTCATATGGTACAGAAATATTGTTCTCCACATCCAATATCTGCTAATTGCAGCAAGGTGACACTCCTGTTATGAGTAGAAAAGCTGCCCATTTTTTAAAAAGGTTGCAGAGTTCACAGGCTGGGGTAGCTGCTGCCAGGGTGGAGTTCTCACTGTTTGTTATGGTAATCACCTGTCATTTTCATTAACTACCTGTTGTTGATGGTTAAGAATTCCCCCTTAGCCGGGCATCACCCTGCTGCTTCCTGGAGGATGGCACCCAGRCGGTGAAGAGGAGGGGACATTGAGTCAACATGCAAATGACCTCAGAACCAGCATGAAACGGGAGAAGCCCCTCACCAAACCTAGCCAAAAACCCCTAAAAACAATGAGCCAACACAAAATTGACAAATCAAAGTGATGTCTAGACGTGAGGAACAGAATCTAGTATCTGCTAATACCCTTTTTACCCCCCACCCTAACCTAAAGATGTTGGCTGGACAAAGGACCTCAAATGTTGACCCCCCCTAAATTAGGGACTCTCATGATGTTCTCCTGAGGGTGGAACCGCCCCCTCTGCCCACAGACCAGGGGACAAAGCTGCTCTCTTCCTTCTTCTCCAAATCGCTCCTGGGAGCAGCGATGGCCTGAGCGCGAACCCGTTGTCGGTTCTTCCCCAACCCAACTATTTCACTCCTGCTAAAGGGAGAAATTGGTGTGTTCTGAACAAACACACGGTTTAAGGCTTATGGCATCAGCAGCAGCAGATTTGAACCCTTGTGTTGCTTGTGGAACACAGTGTGGTGTCTGCAGGAACTGTGCTGGCATTGTGCCACTGACAWACAACAGAGAGAGGGGATTGCTTCTTGAGGGTTTATTTGGTTTGGKTTTTTTTCTCCACATTGTTATTTCCAAGGCTTTTTAGATGCAGAAGATCCCTTTTTTCCCAATTATTCCTTTGATTTGCAGTGGTCAGGGGCATGTCACATCTACCAATTCTGTCACTGCTCCTCAKCATTTTGCCTCTGGTAAAGCAAGGTTGTTGCCTGGGATAGGAGCTGGAATTCTGCTCAAYCAGGCAGACATGGGTGGAGCCTTTCCTGGATGAACCAATCAGCCTGGCATCTGAGTAGGTCAAAAACAGCATCTACAACTCATGGGCACCCAGAGATCTCAGCTCTGCTTGCTGCTGGGACCTGCCTTGTATCTAGGTAATCACTGCCAGCTGCCTCTGCTTCTCTTGGTGCTTTCTGGTTTGTGAGCTCAGAGCAGTGCCTAATAGACAAGGCCTGGTTTTCCAGGGCCTCAGTAAGTCTCTGTAAAAAATAAAAAAGAGCTTCAGTATTATGTATACAAAGCTTATGCAACTCCTCAAAGGGCTTTAAATTAGTCAGGCTAATCTAATTATTTCACCAAGTAGTGGGCTTGTCTCTCTTTATGCAAAATACCCCAAATATTGTAAAGACTCCAAGTTATCTGGCCACCTTCCAGTTAATTAACTTAACACTGAAGGAAGTACTGAAAAACAAAATTAAAAGCCATCCAATTTCTAGCCATACCAATTCCTCACAAAAAAGTAATGCCATTACATCTGTCTTCACTCAGAATATGTAAGCTACTTTCACATGACCCTAAAACTGCCTTTTTTATTTAGTTTGTCAGAATGCAAAATAATCATCTGGCCCAGCAAATTCTATTGAAGCTCTCAGACAATAGAGAACTCCTGAGCAGCCAAATCAAAGGTATGACCAGAAAAACCAGAGCAGCATGTTCCCAGAGGGGTTTTCCACATGCTTGGATCTCTGTTGGCTCTAGGGACAAGGGAATTCAGGAGGCCATGCAGGTAAATGGCAGCTGGGAGGCATCTGGGTAGGATCAGGGGGTGGCCTGTTGGAATGGAATTTCTGCTGGCACCTTGGTCACAGTTCTCTTCCTGTGTTGTTGCAATGGATCTGGTTGTTATCTGTAAAATTAAGAATGCATGAAAACCTTTGCACAGTGATTGGCTTTCTTCGTGTACACCTGGTAAGACTGTTCAGATTTATTTCTTTACTGCCCACTGTTTTCAGCATCCTTCTTGGACACGTTTTTTTTTTCTATAATCTGGTTTAATAGACATAAACTTAGTGCAGATACCATAATAATATAATATCTGAGTTACCAGCCCTGTTTCTCCCATGATGCAGGTGGGAGAAATTGGCAGGTCAAAAATTAAATTAGCTCTACCTGCTAGAGCTAGTACAAGATAAACTTGATAAAAAGCCAAGAGAACCAAAACKATACCTAGACCAAAATAAATCTCTAACTGGCTGCTGAATCCTGCCCCTCCAGCCCCTGGCCTCTGGCTCTTGCTCTGTCCAAGGAATGCCATTGGAGAAGCAGAGCAGGATCTGAGGCTTGGTCAGAAAATCCTGTGGTTTTTTCCCAGCTCTTCTGCTGGGTAAATCTCTGCAAGTTTATTGCATGTCAACCCCCTCTCTTCATCCAGTGAAGTGTGCACAGACCTTCCTTCTCTCCCTGTGGCTTGGAAAGTGAACGTGGGGCTATGGTGCAGCCCCAGGGAGGTGTGGAAGGCTGCATGTGCACGACCACACTTTTGAGCAAGGCACAGGCTTAGTGCTGCTCCATTTCCATGCAGCTCTGTACTCTGCACACAAAGTGTGAGAGAAAGTCAAGTGTTAATGCCAGTCAATAGAAAATCTCCATTTTTTCCATCATATTGGCTCATCTTAGGAGAGCTCACAAATAGGAAACTCACACAGGGAAAATCAATATTACATTAAATGACATGCGTAAAGAGCTCTCCAAAGTCACCAAAATAATGAGATACAGGACAGTGTTCCTGYCTTGCTTGATTCAATCTGAAATGTTATTCTGTATGTTCAGGTCTGAAATATGATGTCTTCTTCAGTATTTCCTCCATTCTTTTAACTTTAATCCTCCTCATTTATTCCCTTTTGCACCYGAGCCATGTTTTCTGCAGGAGGAATAAGTACATCTCTGTCCTTTGCCATCCTCTCAAGCAGATGGGTGCAAAGGATCTGATCTTGCATCACTGAAATCAGGGGAGTGCTGCTGCTGAATGAATGCACAGACACATCAAGCTCATGGTGCAGAAAAATATTCACACATTCAGCTCTCAATGATCTCTGAGTTCAGGACCCTGAGGCCTCCAGCACCCTCCACTGCTTGAAGGCACAGCTAGAGTGGAAGGAAAATGGCTTTTCACAGGTTGTTCCTCAACACACCATGCAACTGCAGACACACATGCATTGCAGAGCACAATTTGTATTTTCATGCAATGCATGACAGAAGGTAGCTGGTCCTCAGAAGGTTTTCAGGATCTGAATTCCCCCCCATTCAAGAAGATCTCTGTTTCTAAGCAGATTTTGAAAATTGGTTCACCGCTACTGGACAGGACTCAGTTCACAGCTACTCTCTGTACTTAAAAATGTAATTCACCAGCCCTCCCTGTGCCTGCTGCTGAATTCTGAGGGCTCCTGGAACCCACTAGGTGGTATGATCATTACACTAATAGASTCTAAAGATGTGTTTCAAATTTGTTAGAAAATGCCTCTTACAAAATTAAACACACACCTCACATCTAAACCCTCCAGGCTTCCCATTGTGCTGGCAYACTGCTCCCACTCCTGGAGCTCACACTGGAAAGGGCTCTCACACCAAGCTTGTTATTTCAGGTCCCATGTGAAAATAGAACAGACCCACTGCCTGTTTTGCCTGGCTGTTTGTTACTCAGAGACTTGATAACATCATGAGAGATCCACATTCAAGTCCTTTTCCTTCTCYTTAATCTGTGTTCTCATGTGGGTAGCAGAAAGATGAGCATGGCTGGAAATACATGCAGAGGACAGGGCAGGGATTTATGAAAGAGGAAGATCAGCCTGTGATTTCCTGGGGGAAAATGYAGCACTCATATTTAGTGGGCATCTGGTAAAGAGGGTTCTAAGGCAAGGATTTCTGTATGCATTTCTGGAGATAACAAGGGAAGTCAGCTTGGGTTACACCATCTTTGGGCTTCCCCCAGCACACTGGAAATTTTGTCTACTTATTCTTGGTGAAAACAGCCTGGAAAATGCAGCTACCCTGCAAGTCAAGGGTCTCTGGGCAGCATCCCAAACAAAATGTGTTGGAGGATCAGAGCAAGGTAGAACAGTGCTAACTCATTTGCTCTACACTGATTYCTGTTCCATGGCATTTACCCACAGCTGAAACAGCTGCCAGGACTCTGTGCATCACTTTTGCCAAAAGCAGAGCCTGCCTCCACAGCAGATGAGCTACTGCTACACTGTACCAAGCTTTAAGTGATTAGGGATTGTCTGCCCCACTAAAAAAATAAAAATCAATGTTTAATGACCAGCTCAATGTTCCAGCAGAGGAAGATGGGTTCATTGTATACAGCAGCTCATACAATGACCCCAGGGTGAAATTGGGATCCTGCTTAGTCTCATTATTGTACCTCCCTGTTGCCAAGCACCTTTCAGCTTTGCTCTCRTCTGCCTTTTCTCATGAAATTTCTTAATGTTGGAGCAGAAAGCTGTGGTGACCCTAGGGAGCAGCGTGGGGCACACGTGCATTTCAGCCAAGAGCCTTGTGGGTCCTAGAGGGACACATTTCTATTTATTCTTTGTCTGTTCATGAGAGGATCTCTCTCTAGCCCCTGCCTATATTACATTTCTTTTTATTCAGTATCACARCTGGGGAACAGCAGTGTCATTTCTTTATCAGTGCTGCAGAAACATTCTCAGACATTGGTGGTTTAGTAACGGGATCCATTTCTGCTAAAAGGACCCACAACTCTTCCCAGGGTGGCACCTCTCAGAGTAAAATGAACATTAATACTAAATCCCACTCACACTATGGCAAGCTGCTAGGATTAAACYCTGCTCCTCATGGTGTGCTATAACTCCCCAGAGCTTTTAAGGGAAGATTTGCAGCTCTGACAATACTGGGAAGAGAATTTTTACAACACAACTAGCTGGTTTTTAGCTAGTACAACCATGTTTCAATTGCAGTTTTRCCAGATCACATCAATTCTTAAAAAACACCAATTAACATCAATTTGTACAGAATAAAAACCCCTACAAATTGAAAAGTGCATTTACAAGTGTTTACTATAAAACATGGGCAAGTTTTTCATATTAATTTCCAACATGTAAGATAAGATACATTGTCCTTATGGGATGMGGGTCCTTTAGTGCTAACTCATAAACCTTACTGCTTGAAGACATCTAAATAACTTCATTTTCTGTACCAGCTTCTTTTACTCCTTTGAGTGTCTTTTTTATCTACATGGAGATAATGTAAAGTGTTACWACAAGGGTAATTTATCAGAGAGTTTGCATCTGATAGTCTTGAACGGAGTGTGCATAGATGTGAGGTCATGTGTGTCATGTCGTTTCCCCTGTTTGTTACTGGGGTTCAGATTGATTGCCTGAAATGTGCAATCCATTTACAGAGAAAGCAAATGTTGYGTGGGAAACCCAAAGATGAGGTTCCCTGTTCATGTCAGCCCCAGTCAGATGTCACAGTTTGTATTAGCTAAGGATGTAACCCCAAATATTTCTGAGATGTCAGCTTATTCCCACAGTTTTGTGAGCAGAAGGGAGAAATAAAGGAGTGGAGGATTAAGGAGAAAACTGAAAAAAAAAAATCTATCTTCAAACAAATTGAGAGAGGACCTACATATTTTGGCTTCTCTGCCATTTTAGCTGCCATGTGTTGGACACAAATTCATCACAGACACAAAAATTTGAGATCAATTGACCCAGTGAACTGTTCCAAGCAAACACAAGAGGAAGGGCATGCATGATCAGAGCAGGTCTGATCAGAGGCCATAAAACTCAACAGACACTCAGAAGTCCACATGTTCCATGCAGAACTGAAGTGAAACAGACACTAGTAAGAAAAAAAAATACCCAGTGCTGAATTATTTTACCACTGAGCTGTTCTTTCTGACCAAGATTGTTCTTTGTTCACAACAGCTCTCACAAAAGAARAAGAAAACAAACAAAACCAGAAAAAAAAAGACACTTGCCCAGCTGGGCTCATAAAATGTCTCTGACTGACAGTGTATGAAGAGTAGGTTTTCATGTCTGCAGTGTGAAACAAAGGGCCAAGTGTGGGGAAACKATATACTTTTTACTAGAAGAAAACATTTCCTTTTGAAGGAAAAACCAACATTTCACAGCAACTAGGGAAAAAACCCACTCTTCTCCTCAGCARGATCAAAAGTGCAGAGAGAGGAACTGAGGCTGCCACTTTGGCACTTGGCAGCCACCAGACCTTGGTCAACTTCAGCAGTGAGTCTGCAGGGATGATGGTGCAAGGACCCTCACAARGCAGCTGTGGAGGAAAGATCTTGAAGAGAAATTGTGGTTTGTTTGACAGTATGGATGTTGTTGGAGTAACATTTCAGTGTAAGACTTCCAAAATGTGTGACAGGTGCAGTCAGATGCTGGGTATTGTCTAGACTTTTGAGAGTTGTTATTAATTTGGAGTTGGGATTAATTAAGGCTAATTAAGTTGTTAACTATTGATATGAATGAATATATATTATTGTTATTTTCTGTGTAATTGACATTTTTCATGAATAAAAAACCCCCTGTTATATGTTACTCCTTAAAATAAAGGTTCTGTTAGCTACAGTCAATGAATTTTAATATAAAATGAAAATATGCATCTTCTATCAAAATCCTCCTACACCCACAGACTAACAGATGGCAGAGAGACATATCACTTATACCATAATATTTCTTGCTTTGGAGGATCTTTTCTTTGTTTAACATAGCCTCCAAATTAACATGCAACTGCATATCATTTTCCCTGCTATGAGTGATAAATGCCTAATATACATCCATTTAGTGAGTTCCTGCTTTTCTCCTGAACCAGGCAAATCCTAACTCTGCTAAACTGGGATAAAGCATGCCCATTTTCTTCATTTTTCTTCAACAGCTCAGTTCACTTAAGGACTGATGGATAACAAGAGCCATGGAGAACTGTGGTTATCAAGCCTATCTTCCCTGAAAACCTGGCCATTCTTACAGGTTGTACTGTCACTATCTATTGCTTTTAATGTAAAAGGCTCCCTCTACTAGAATGCAGAAATTCAGATAAAGTGCTTTCTCTGTAGACATATTTTTGATACAGTTTTGTGGGGGATTTAGGCTCAAATGTACTTAAAAAGTCATAAAATTAGGCAATACATTGACATACTTTATATAATAGTGAGGAGAGGGGAAAAATAATTTGAAACTCATATTTTTACTTGCTTTCCACTCCTCATATGTTTGGCATCTCTAAAGAAAGAGGATTTCCTGGGTGATGCCAGAGATTTTCTTTGCCCAATGACCTATCTCCTGGCAACACTATGTTAAAAAAGGGGATTTTTTAACTAGATCACCCAAGCCCTCGAAAAGCAGTGGATACATGAATGGTACTTAGAGATTGCTCAATCCATTCTTTAATCTCCCACAGTGGAGTCCTATAACACACCTCAATCCATTCTCCATWTTGATTTCTTGTGTGTATCAGGTATCAAAGAAAGCACCATCAAAACTGAACAGCCTGATAAAATTTGTTTGTTCTCAGCACTCTTTTAATTAGATGGATGAGATGAAGGAAAAGTAAATAACAGCACAACAGGAGGGAAAGGAAAGCAAACTTCCAAACATCTGGGAGATTCAATCCAGCACAGCAGAGCCCTTCAGCTGCTCAGTGTCTCACAGGACATCCATCAGTGATGCACAGGGGCTCAACCACTGTTCCTTGGCACAGCCACTCCCTCTGGCAGCTCCCCATTGTCGGGTTTGTTGTTGTTGGAAAGGCTCCTGAGGTATTAAAAAGACTTTTTTCCCACTTGAAGAAGAAGTCAGGTTCCTCAACTCTGGTTTTCAAGGTTGCTTATTTTCTCTTATCTATAACATTCTTYTCCTGACCCGCTGAGGTCTGTTTGGCAGGTTGGGTTGAGGCACACTGACCACCCTCAGGGTRGTGTTATCTTTTTATACTAAAAACTATGTGTACTTTATTTACAGTAATTTTCCAATGCCTATCACCTATGCTAGACAGTTTGTCTCTACTCTAAACCAATCCAAAAGTGCCACCATCATGTATCATGATATTTGATGAAAAATCCTTTTGTTGGGATTTTTTCTCCTGAGGAGCTGAGAGGCCTCAGGAACAAAATGTAAACAATGATTGTCTGCYGCTGTGGAATGCAACAGGTGSATCTGTGTTTGATCTCATGTGGTTGTTTCTAATTAATGGCCAATCACAGTCCTGGACTGTCTYGGTCAGTCACAAGATTTATTATCATTCCCTTTCTATTCTTAGCTAGCCTTCTGATGAAATCCTTTCTTCTATTCTTTTAGTATAGTTTTRATATAATATATATATCATAAAATAATAAATCAGCCTTCTGAAACATGGAGTCAACATTCTCATCTCTTCCCTGGTCCTGGGACCCCTGCAAACACAACCACGCCATCACAGCAGAAGATGGAGGACAAGAAGAAGGAGGAGAAAGACAGGACACACCCAGATTCCTCCATCTTGCCTCTTGAACCCCCATTCTAAAAACCCCAAAATTCTATTGTTTCACCCTGTGATAAATTCACTAACATTCTATTCAAACCCTTGTAGCTTGTAACTCCTTGCACAAAGTTGGTGATTGTTTCCATGGGTTAAAATCGAAGGCACAGGTGCCTTTGACTCCATGCCAAGGTTTCTGAGCCCCCTGCCAGGGTCTCGACTCCTCCAGGGCAGCCAGAGGAATRTCCTGGGTTCCAACACTCCATGGCTTCTCCTCCCAGCACAGGAGCTCACACAGATGTTCCCTGCCCTGTTGAGGCTCTGCAGCTYGGGGCTGAAGCTGTGCCTGCTGTGGGCTCGTTCTCTCTGTTTGCTCAGTGCTCCTGTGGAAGGAGCAGAAGGTGCTCAAGCTGGTTGCCAGGTCCAMGGGCCTCCCTGAACATGAAAAGCTGCTGATGTTCTTCCTACAGCACCCGTGGTCAAGGCTGAAATGCTGTTTCTGGAACAGAAAGTTGGCTAACGTTTCTCTGTGTATAAACATCAGCTATTATCCTCCCAGTGTTCTTCTTCTCAGCCCCCTATTTCAAATGAAAAGAGGAAGAAAAAAGTAACAAATACAAGGATGAAATTAAGATTTTGCATCTTTACCTAAGGATATACAGAGTAAGCAATAAATTGTGGAATAAAATCCATAGTATAAATTCAGCTTTTCTAGGAGCCTTTAAAAAGAAGTAAACTTGATCTAAATATTCAAAGCTAATTTGCCAACAARGATCTTTTTGACAATTTGTTTGCCTTTAGCAAAATCAATTTGTACACTGTGCACATTTTAATTTAAAATTGTTATTGTCCTCTGATTGCTTTGAGATTCATTTTGCATCTCAGCAATGAGTGTATTACCAATGTTTTTATTATGCCTTGAAACATAATGAATGCTTTCTGTAATATTTTCCTCCRTCTTTAGGATGGTCTTCATGCAGTGGGGAAAAAAAAAGAGAGAAGTGAAAAAATCTTTAAGTTGCAGAATCAACATTCTGCTTTCATTTCTCGTTCAGATGCCTCTGCACTAACTTAGCCCTTAAAAAGTTGGGTTTATGGAAAAAAAAAGTGGCCTGTTTCTGAGATAAGTAAAGAGCCATTCCTGGCTGTGCTAGAGACATCTGATGAAATCTGTGGCATGTCTGCTGATATTGGTGTGACTGCCTGTCCAAGGGCAGAAATTACCACTTCCTTTTTAGCACTCTTATTCCTGTGTATTGTAAATTCCTCTGGGGAAGTCATGAGGTGCACAGAGCACGTGGAGAGAAGCTGTGCTGCTCTCACTGGGGATTCAGTTATTACAGAAAATACAGAACAAAATTTTGTGGGTTCTCATCTGGAATCACAGATGGCCAGTTGCTGTGTCCAAGTACATACCTGATCTATGCAAGTTATTTATGCAGCTCCATGGGATTTAACCTCTTTTTARGGAGAGATAAAATAGTAATGGCAACTATTATAGCTCAAATCCACAAGTGGAGAAAAACTTGCAAGGACATTATATTAGACAGCAGGATACAATTTGAAAAAATGTTTGTGCTTCTGAGCATTTAAACATTCTTAGATGTGTAATAGAAATAGTGATTTTTAAAATTACAGGCTAGGAGGAGTGATCAGGCTTTGGAACMGGCTGCCCAGGGCAGGGGTGGAATCATTGTTCCTGGAAGTGTTCAAATACAAGTGGATGTGGTACTTAGGGACCTGGTTTAGTGRTGAACCTGGCAGTGTTAGATTAACAGTTGGACTCAATGACTTTAGAGGTCTTTTCCAATCTTAGTGATTCTATGACTATTGTAACACTTTTTGTGGTTCAGATAATAATTGAAAAGGAACATTTCTTATTTTGCCAAAGCAATTAATCTCAGGAACATTTRCTGCACTTCCCAGCCTTTTGGAAACAAACTCCCAATGAAGGTCTCCCTTGTTGGGCTGCAAATAATGTTTTGGTAATAAAGATACTCTGCTGATCTGGCCTCCTAGCTCACAGACTTCATCCTGCTCTGTGCACTTTTCTAAGCAATTTTCCTCATTTTAATAGTTCACTTGTCACTAACATGTCAAACTATAAAAAATTGCCTAAAAATACTAAAAATCTAGGCATCATCAGATTTTGGACTGCACCCTGATTCCTCTAAGTAACAACATTTTAGGGGCCATGGTCCCCTTGCTCCAGAGAGGCAATATTTGAATCCTGCAGTGTAGCATTATTGAGATACCAAAACCAAGCAAACCTTGAAAGCAGAAAACACAAAGATCCATGTCAGGGAMACTGTGCATCAGCAGGGAACTAGCTCAGGAAAGAACCTCAGAATCTGCTAATTATAAGTTTTGATAAAATCCCTCTTATACATTTTACTGGGCTGTGGGGAATTACTGACTGGATATGAAAGCCTTTACCATTAGCTAAGAGGACTTGCTGTTCACAGTGACATTTCTGATCCCAGGGAGAACAGATCTGGGAGAAGCTTAGCTGGGGACTGCTTTCTTTTGCAAAGCTCACTCATAAGAAAACAAATCCTTAGAGTGCTAAACAGCCATTTTCATTCATCATCCCCATCCTTTAAATGGTTAAAGTCAACTTTCTTAGCAAAAAAGTTATCATGGCACAAAAGTAGTGATAATTTCTCAGTAAGGTTACGGACTGCCAGATGAATGACAATTAGATTAACTTTGTAAACATCCCCTTGAAGGTTATATCTATTGTTTGTTTTCAACTTGATGCTTAGTGTTATAGGATATTGCCACATATTGTGGCCTGGAATTTTTGGCAGGCTGCTTGGAGCCGAATAACAAATTGTCTGCCAGATTCTAAGTGAATTATCTCTGTTGTTTAAATGMCAAACTACAAAACTACAGTCAAAGTCACATGCCCAAACAATGTTGATTTGCACCCACCTCTGCCATCTGCCATGGAGTAGAAATCCTTTTCCTGTATTGTTTGAGTAGGAAATTCTTGATCCACCTCAATAAGACAAGGATCTTCACATAATAATGCAGCAGAGTTCCACCAGCAAACTACTGAGAGATACTGAATATCAAAACTAATGAAGAACAGATAAAACCTGACTACCCATAAGGACAGGCTATTTAAAAAGTCTTCTTTTTTTTTTTAATACAACTAAAATTCACCAGACGATTTAGGCTATGAAAGAGCAGTTTAACTTTGGTCTATACACAATGATTGAGTTATTGCAAATTTCTCCTTTTTATTTTTAATGTTAACATCATTATTCTTTTATAATCAGAAAATTGGCCTATCTGAATATTTTTGAGAAGTATAATCAATTTATTATCATGAGTTATTCTTAGCTCGTAAGACAAAAAAAGAAGATGCCTACTGGRGTGGAGGACATCTTTTTTCCCAGCATTGTATTTTATATTTACAAGAAAAGGAGCCATTACTGTACAAGAGGTGGTATTTGATGGCACTGTCAGTCAGAAGAAGCATCAGGGAAAAGAGCTGCCTCTGTTATAGCATGTCTGGGGAGGTTTGACTAGCAGAAAATTGCTCAGTAAATCAATTAATGCTGAACTTGGTTACTGATGGGCTCTGAAYATCTATTTCCTACATAATGTGGGTTGTACATCACTGTCCAGTATTCCAGGCACAGAATTATGTACTAACTGGTTTATAATTGGATTGAAGTGGATATATTACTTTGGTGTATCTGAACTCAGATACACCTGAGGCTTTTTACTTTGCTTTCATTTTTCTATGTCTCTACAATTTATTGCTACAGAAAGATTTCCCTAAACAGGCCATTCTGCAAAAGGATCTGAACAGAGCTGACTGTGGATAGATCAGGACTCCTTACTGGGGGTCCTTCCTTTGGGTCCCACAAACAAACCTCCAGACAGGCAGGTCCACTTCCAGCAAAAACCCCTTTTCACTGTCACAAGGATGAGCAGCAGCTCCAAGAGATGAGGCCACTCTTACCCAAGGTGATCCACTTACTGCATCCAGAGAGGAACCACTTGTGATTTCCTTATAGTGATTCTTCTGGGAAATCACACTGGAGAACAGATTGCAGGCTTGGTTTTCAYATTTTAAACACATTTTTATTTTTGGGGGGAGGGGGTTAGATTCTAATCATGGAACTCTGAGCCTTATGGTGGTTTCATTTAATGTTCCTAAAGTTACAATATATAAAATACCAGGCCTTGAGTTGGTTAAGTAAAGTAAAAATTAAACAGAATTTGTTTGCATGAAAAGAAGATGCTAAAGAAGAGAGAGAAAACTCAAAAAAACTAGTATGTAAACTTTGATCCTTTTCCATCTCTCAAATTCATCAGATACTGGACTCAGACAGAAAAAATGATTTTGTTCAAAAGGCCAAAAAAAAGAATCAAAAATATCACTTGGCTTTGTACAGCCTGCTTAACCTTCAAGAAAGTACTAAATGCATGAAGAAGAGGTGGTTCAAGCTCACCTGACCTCAGATGGAAAAGAGAGTGGCAKCAAAAGCCCAAAATTTCAACAAGTTAGAATTTGGCCATTTCTTTCATACAGTCTTTTCTCAGAAATGCAGGAATCACACTTTTGTTTGAATTCAAGTCTCATCCTTTTGTCAAAGTTGCACCAATGTCAATAAATAAGGCCACAAGGATAAGGATCTGACCTTTAACATACTGTTTCTTTTGAAACCACCGATCAAAGATGGCTTTTCTATTCCCCTCCATTTTCTTTCTTTTTTTCTTGCTTCCTCAAGAGGGATCAGAGCCTCCACATCTCAGCCCTGTGCACTGAGGCAGGTGCCAGCAGGAAGGTCAGAGCTCTGTGGTTTCCAGCCCATACAGCTGTGAGAAAAGGACATTCTGGCCCAGGACATGCAGGCTTCAATTCTGCATTTAAAAGCATGTTCAACCACAACTTTAATGTTCCCCCAGGACAAGAACACAGAGTCAAACTGGAGCAAGGTCAGTGGAAGGCCTCTAGAACAGAGCCCTTGCCCACTGAACAAAATCTGAGGAAACAGGACTCATTCAGAGGAATCCAATCCTTAAACATTTTCAAGACTGGACCACATAAAGCTCAAAGTGACCTGGTCTGAGCTGGAACTGACCCAATTTGAGGAGGAGGTTTGACAAGAGAGCTCCTGAGTTCCCTTTCAACCTGGATTATCCCATTTCCCAGTGATCCCTTACGCTTTGCTACTCCCAGGTACCCAGTCCCCATGCTGTGATTGTCATCAAGAACACCAGARCACATTTTTCTTCTTTTTAACCTCACTGTGAGGTGGTCTTGCAGTGTTTCCACTAAAAAAGGTCACAGCCCCTGCCCCCCCTGGTGTGATGGCATCATAACCATGTCCTATCATTGCCTTTTTCTGAGCCTCTTTCCTGGCTTAGAGAGGCTCCTAAGTTAGTCAGCAGCACAATGGATCTCACTGGGGAAAGTTAGAGAAACTCTGCCTTATGCTGTTTCAAATTAAAAAAAATAAAAACAAAAACAAACAGAACCAAAAAAACCCAAAAAACCACCAAAAACCCCAACAAACTAGTTTATTATTGTTTTCCTACCTTGGTTTTGTGGAGGGGGTTAAGGAATTCCTTCATTATGCACAAAATGGGCAATATTTAATATTTCTATCTCTGATAGAAGAAATTGAGCTGAAAAGTAAAAAACTATTGTCTTCCATACAGAGTTTAATTCTCTCAGACTGCCCCTATAACTGCATGGTCATGGTCCTGAAGGGTTGAGAGGGAGTTGAACATCATCAAGAGGACAGCAAATGAAAATAGTCCCAGCTTTGCTCAATAAAGCACAAGGAGGTTCCCGTCCAGTCTGGTGCTCCTTGTGGCTGCTGGTTCCTGGTCTGAGGTTTCCCAAGCTCTGCCTCCCTGATCRTTGCAGCTTAACTGGAACCTGGAGCCTGGTGCTCCATCACCCCCAAAGACACAGCAAGAGCCAGAAGAGCATGTTTAATAAACTGAACTGGAGGCTSATACACATTTATTTCTATCAGCTTCTGCTTACAGYAAAGGATAACACAATTTAATTTTCTCTAACCTAGTTGAGGTGAGGATTTATCTGATGCCAGGGTTACAAACAATTAGCAAGGCTGAAAATTACTATTCCATTGATTAGAGGTTTGGGATTTTTATTTTTTTTTTTCTGCTTAATCAAACCTCAGCCAGGTTCTATGTTGCCCTTGACTGGGCATGACATAAATCACTTTGTGCAGGTAGCAGCTCACTTTGCTGCTGGCCTGTCTGGTTCACTGGGGATCATTTCAATGTGCAGATAAAGGAAATCAGATCCTTTATAAGGATTTGTCTTCCACTACAAATCTCTTAAATGCAGAAAATTATGTTTGCATAACGGGGCAGTTAATAAATCCCAGCCCTTGACACTTATTGACTAAAGTTCCACAATAGGTGGATCCATTGCTGGTGGCTTATTAAAATAAWAAGGTGAAAGGAAATCCCTATCTCAGTGCTGAAGATTTGTGATCTGTCAGCCCTGAGATTTAGCAAGGAACTAGCAGCAGGTTAGGCTGATGTTTCCCTTCAGAATATATTTTATTTTAAGAGGAATATGTGTGATTAAAACCAAGTAAAATTCAAAAAAATTCCTGTGTACTAGGGGAATAACTGTGTTCTTCAACAACTCTTCTATCAAAACACCTTTTTTCTTTGTTTGTTTGGGGAGGGTTTTTTGGGTTTTTTTTTGGTTTGGGTTGGGTTTTTTGTTTTGTCTTCTTTTGTTTTTCTGGTTTTATTGGTGGGAATAAAATCATACTCCAGGTGCTGGTCAGAACTCAGGAGAACAGCTCRCAGTTCTGAACTATGCCAGCCATTCAGAGGATGATGTTGGAAAATTAATTTTCCTTTCAAATTTCTTATGCAAATAAAACCAGGAATGTTGATCTTCATTGCTTATGGGCTGTTGACTGACAGAAAACACTGCAGCAGTGACTGCTGTAAAACTGGGGAATGTGAAAACTGGACAGTTAAAACTCTTACCAGACCTCTTGGATTTCAAGGATGGTATTTGGTTTTGTTTGCAGTTCTGCTRTAAGAAAAAATCCCCCCAAAAAGGTGAACCAGGGTGCCTAGACCAGCATTTCAAAGGCTGCTCAGCACTGGAGTCTCCCAGCATTCTCAGGKTTTTTCTTACCCTGTAAGAGCAGCTACAGCTCAGACTTAATATTCCTGACAATTTATTGCTCTTTATTCCAAAGGAAGAGAGGCAAATCCCAGCTGCCCTGGGGAAATCCCTGTCCCAAAGAAGAGGACAGGCATTTGTTTTACAGACAGAGATGCTGGGCATTGACTTGTTCTAGAACAAGGAAGAACACCTTCCCTTGCATTAAAGAACATGAAAAACCCTTTTATCTTGATATTGAAGAAGAGATAAAACTTGAGTGACTACAGCAGGAGCCTTYCCAATCCCAGAATCAGCAGAAAAGTCCATCTGGCTCTGAATTTAGGAATTGTTTGGGCTGGGTAGTGCAGTTCACTTGCAGATAGCAATAGAGAAAGGAGAGACAGCAGCTCTTTTCCATTTCCTACATTTATAAAGACGCTATTTTGCTGAAACCACTCTTTCTGAGACTTTCCTTAGCACCTTATCTCCCTGCCTCTTCATTTTCAAAATATCAGGGTTTTTTGGCCTTTTCTATTTTTTCTGCAACAGGATTTTTCTTTGCATTTTGTTCAAAGAAGCACCTTTGTTTAAAAATAACTTCTGCTAAAAAAAAAGATGARAAATACTTCAATAAGTTCTTAAGGTGCTTTTACAACCTCAAATTAAAATGAAATATTTGAATTAGAGTCAAAATTTCACCAACTTTGAAATTTATAGGAAAATTTTATATACATAAATATCTTTTGTTTGACTTTTTTTTTCCTGTGGGGTTTTTCTTTGTCCCCAGTTGACTAGAGGACAAATAATACTCTTCCTGTGAAGAATTACAAAGCTTGAAAGAGAGGAATCACCTGGCATATGTGTSTTTTCCACTCTCACAGATGGGACTTGCTGCTCACAAGTCTCTTTTCCCTTTCAGTCACATGTTGCTATGAAAATATGAGCTGTGTTTAAAGCATAATGCAGCTGATGGACACTTTATGAAATGCTTTTTTAAAGCTTTGAAAAACTCCTTTTGAAACCAGTTGACTGAAATGTCAGAACTTCCTCTCATTAAARCTCCCACTTCAGCTACATCCCTCATTTTTCAGAAAAGCTTTTTTCACCACTCAGATACCAAGAATYTGAAAAAGGTTATTTTCCCTCATGAAGATGTGGATTGTGATTTAATCCACTGTGACAGATAATATTTCAGATTTATATTTGCTTTTTTTTATGAGCAGTAATATTAAGTTACAAACCATGAGTGTTTGCACTGTGTACTTTTCTTCCTTTTTTCATTTTCGCAGCTGAAAATTAATTAGCTCAGTAAAACTTTTTTTTAATCTCTTTTTTTCTACTTCYCTTGAAGTCAGGGGCTGGTTGAAAGTTTAATCATCTGTAAAAGAGCTGATTTTTGTGCTGGATGTGGCTGCTGGTGTTGGAGACCATTGTGCCTGTGATAGATCTGATTCTGCTCTACCAGGGGTTGCAGGATGCTGCAACCTGGGAACATCCTCCACATTCTTAAAGCTGAACTGTTGTCATCAAAAAACTCCTTCAAAAAGTTCATTACCACTGAGATTTATACATGATGCCTCCTTTATTTCTGCTACTCTCTTATTCAGAAATCAGCAATTCCAGAAAACTTTTTCTCATACAGACTTGACACAGAAGGAAATTTTATGCTCTGGGTGTGTATGGGCTGCATGTGAGACAGCTGCTCTGGTGCACCTTTGGAGCTGCTCTTTCCTTTGATTCTCCATCAGATTTGGGATAAAAATGTCCCATCACTGCTTTTTCCCTTCTCATTCATCAGCTGACCTGTAAGTTCCTTTTGAAAAAAACTCATCAGTGCTGACTCGTATCTCTAAGTTATCAGGTCTTGTATTTTGATTAAGACTCCAGTCAATGACAGATAAGCCAAAACAAAACCATTTCCAGCTCCCATGGCTGCCCACTACTGAACTAACAGTTCCTTTTTTTGGCATTATGCAAATGGGACTCTGCATGTACACAGTGATAAAATATGCTGAGTAAGAAAGCCTTGCTGCTACCTACTCACTCTCTGAATCACAATACCTCTCTTAAGTCAGAACCAAAAATTTTTGAAAACACTTCAGCAATAAAAATAATTGGAATGTATTTCTTCAGTTGAGTGTTTTAAAAGGAATTTACTTTTCCTGTCTTTGAAGACACTGTTAACTTTCTCAATATAAACTTCCTTTTTATTAATGCTGAAGAGGAGAAAATATTTATGAGGAGGTGAAGGAAAAAGTCCCCTGTTTCTTTAGGATTTGGTTTCCGAAATCTTTCTAGAGCAAACTTGTTTAGTTTGTCCATTTATCAGCCTTTCAACACATCCTTTGTGTTCTAATTTTGCCATCTGTAGTTTGGGATTTTTACAGTTGTCAGTATTCCAAAGACTTAGTTTTGCAAATAATTTGGAGCAGGCAAGCACTCTACAATATGCAAACTTTGGACTAAAGAGAGAATAAATTATATTTGGGAATTTTTTTCATTGGAAAAAACCATCTTACAGGTTCTCTTGTTTCCTAAGCACCAATTTGACAGGCAGTGTTTAGATTTAACTATGTCAAGATGAAATCAGCACAGTGATTGAAGCTGTGAACCATACTCCAAGTGATCCTTTCCATTGTGCACATGCAAATTTTTGTGCTGCTACAGATTTTGAATTACATTCAAGCAGGGAATCCAGTGCTGTGCACAAATGAGCCCCAGTGCACACAGGCTGTGYYRTAGCCMCTTTATACCTTTCTGGTCTTTTACACCAACTTTGGAAAACACACAAGGAATCCCTTGGGAAGTATGAAAGCACCATTTGGATTTTCAAAGCTTTCAACACCTGTGTGAGCTGCCCAGGAGGGAAGATGCAGCCTGTGAAGCTGGGGATCACTGCACCNTATCAGGTCTTGTATTTTGATTAAGACTCCAGTCAATGACAGATAAGCCAAAACAAAACCATTTCCAGCTCCCATGGCTGCCCACTACACAACTAACAGCTCCTTTTTTTGGCATTATGCAAATGGGACTCTGCATGTACACAGTGATAAAATATGCTGAGTAAGAAAGCCTTGCTGCTACCTACTCACTCTCTGAATCACAATACCTCTCTTAAGTCAGAACCAAAAATTTTTGAAAACACTTCAGCAATAAAAATAATTGGAATGTATTTCTTCAGTTGAGTGTTTTAAAAGGAATTTACTTTTCCTGTCTTTGAAGACACTGTTAACTTTCTCAATATAAACTTCCTTTTTATTAATGCTGAAGAGGAGAAAATATTTATGAGGAGGTGAAGGAAAAAGTCCCCTGTTTCTTTAGGATTTGGTTTCCGAAATCTTTCTAGAGCAAACTTGTTTAGTTTGTCCATTTATCAGCCTTTCAACACATCCTTTGTGTTCTAATTTTGCCATCTGTAGTTTGGGATTTTTACAGTTGTCAGTATTCCAAAGACTTAGTTTTGCAAATAATTTGGAGCAGGCAAGCACTCTACAATATGCAAACTTTGGACTAAAGAGAGAATAAATGATATTTGAGAATTTTTTTCATTGGAAAAAACCATCTTACAGGTTCTCTTGTTTCCTAAGCACCAATTTGACAGGCAGTGTTTAGATTTAACTATGTGAAGATGAAATCAGCACAGTGATTGAAGCTGTGAACCATACTCCAAGTGATCCTTTCCATTGTGCACATGCAAATTTTTGTGCTGCTACAGATTTTGAATTACATTCAAGCAGGGAATCCAGTGCTGTGCACAAATGAGCCCCAGTGCACACAGGCTGTGYYRTAGCCMCTTTATACCTTTCTGGTCTTTTACACCAACTTTGGAAAACACACAAGGAATCCCTTGGGAAGTATGAAAGCACCATTTGGATTTTCAAAGCTTTCAACACCTGTGTGAGCTGCCCAGGAGGGAAGATGCAGCCTGTGAAGCTGGGGATCACTGCACCACCATGGCAAAGCTGAATGCACAWGATCATTTGCTCTCCTCCTGGTTCTCTGGATTGCCCATCCAAGGTAGGTGGTTTGGGGTCCCTTCCTGCCCCCAAATTCAGCAACAGGAGTAGGGAGGATTTGGAAACCTGCTCTGAGATAACAGGAGGGACTGCTGTGGTGGTGRAGCCAATTTAGGCACATCCCTAACGTGGACCACAGACCTAAAGTGATAGCAACTGGTCATTTGTTCTCACTGTCTGAATCTCCTGTTTTGCAAACAARGGACACTGTCCCATGTAAGTTTGCCATGTGTTCGTGTTATTTTTCTGTACTTCTAGTACTTAGGGTGTTTTTTTGTTTTTATTCCAATTCCTGGTGACAAATGAAAGATTGTTTGTATGTGGAATATTTCACKCCCCCTTTTCAGTCCCAAATCTAGATGGGCAAACACCTCCCATCAAACAAACAYCCGGGAAGAAGACATAAGTGACACCTATTCCCCACTCATTTCACCTGTGACTTTATYTGCTCCAAGGAATAAATTAAGATGACACCTCACTGCTGTTATTTGTGTCTGAAAAAAGGCAACAAGCTCCTGATGACTGTCGCATTTAGAAGATATGGGTCTTCTCCTGTATCCAGAATTCCCTTCACTTGAGTTGYAGTAACTAGAGCTGTGGATCAAAACCTCCAACTCCTCTAATGATCTAGCTAAGGCACRCTGATATTGAATTATACATGCTGTGGTTTTCTCTATATATAGATTCTTTTTTTGTAAGCTACTCTGGGGCTAAGGTGAATATCTCAAAATAAAAGACATGTTGGAATTAACATTTCATCTTCATGGTTAAAATCAGGTGATTGGGTATTTTGCCTGCAACTCAGTTCTTTCATAGTATTTTGATATGCTTAGAAATTTGGAATTGGTTTTTGGATGAAGGCAGCTGTCAACCAAGTGGTGTTATTGAACCACTGTGGCCTGAGATGGAAAAAACTGCTTTGGTCATCTGTTCCTTCTCATTGCCAGGCCAGGATTGGTCTTCATTATTGCACACTTGGCTAATGTTTTGTTCTGTTTTTGTTCTTGCCAGAYCACGAGTTTTGGATTTTTTTCCTGGGAGATGTTTATTCTGGCTAATAAAGCTGCAAAATTAAATTAAAACTGAAGCTGTTCAGTTGTGAATCACTTTGTTTCCCATGGATGTTTATGKGCCTACTGGCTTAAGCTGGGAGAGCTTAGGTTTGCTTTTTTTCATTCTTGAACTGCATTTAAGTTTTAAGGATAGCAAGTAACCAGCTGTCCCTCAGTGTGGGTGCTGCAGATCTTGCCTCATCAATCTGGGCATTGCTTTGTGAGCAGCACCAGGATCCCACAGGCTGGTGCTGATCTGACAGAATTATCTCTGCCTGGAAGGACAAACCAATGGTTCAGAGCCAGCTCACCAGGTCCCCACTGCAGGCTCAGCCAGGAATTACCACCTGACAGCTTTTTGGCAAGCAGGGCTTCTGCAAAATGAGCTGATGAACTCAGAGCACTCCAAAGAGGTGCTCACATTTTAGAAATTGTCCCCAGATAGCCTGAAAGAGCACAATAAACATATGCCAACATAAGGCAGTACTGAATGCATYTGGTCAGCTATGCCTGCCCAAAGAATCCTGTTTCTTTACCTGAAAACTACAGCCTAAGTCCTGCTGATATCCCCTTTCCTATTACAGACCAGCAGGCTTGGGGCAAGATGTTAAAATCCACAAAGACAGGGCATCATCCACGGTTAAGAGAATGAGCAGGGAAGCTCTGACTCATTGCTGGAGAAGCCAGAAAAAACTGGTAATTCCAGCAAATTGTTTCAGAATCCCTGTTTCTCCTAGTAACTGGAATAGAKCAGCCAAGAGTAAATCCTGCAGATGGAGAGAAACCAAGCAAAAATAGTTTTACTGGAATTTTTCTACGGTCTGTATTCATAATGACAGGAACTGAGGGACAGGAAAGTGCCTTCAGTTGTCATCTTCCATTTATTTCCCTGTTACAGCCTTAGGAAGAGCATTGCACCTTCTCTGCAATCCCCTAGGGGATGCAGAGAACTGGGAGAAGGTAGGAAGGGATAGCTCATGGCTGTGACATTGAAGTCCTGTGCCATTGACCCAYGGGGTCCCAAGGGATCCTTGTGTGAATGTTCAGCTCAGTTTCACCTCCAGGGCTGCATTAGATACGTAAATCCACAACAGAATTTTGTAACACCRCTCACTGCCTCCTCTCTGGATCAATCTGTGTGGTTTTGGCACTACCAGAATTTTGAGGACAAGAGTCTCAGCAGTTCTTTAGCTCTGTGCACATGCAGCTTTGAGGCAAGATCCCAACGGGAAGTGGTGGCTGTGTCTGCTGCCAAGCCTGCAGCCTTTGGGGGGAAACTGAGCAGGTGATGTAGCTCAGTACAGCTCATAATAAACAGCCTCTTAACTTTGTCCTTTGATTAAAATGCAACAGCATCTTCCAGGAAGGGTCTGCCATGCTTTTCTATTAACAGATCCTGGCAGATGGGAGCTGGGCCACCTGTGCTGAGCTTGGGGATGAACTTTCTAGCACCTACCTCGACAACAAATAATATCAGATGCTGATTCCCTAAAGCCCTGACAGGGAAGATAAAATTCATAAAAGGAGAATTATTTGAAGCAATGTTATCTAAGCTAAAATAACMCACCTATTTAAGAGAAGGACCAAAGGACCAGAACAAAGAAACTGGATGTTCTGTTACTGTGCTGAGCACAGTCAGTGCTCCACAAAATATTCCTGAGCTCACCAAACCAAGGGCACTCAGGGCTGAAGTAGAGCACTCAGCACATTGAAGGAGGAGGCTCTAAATGTGCTCTTTATTAGGATGATAAACTCCAAAGAAGGTACAGAAGAGAGCATATTTTTCAAAATGCAGAATTCTGAAAAGGTGTGAATAGCTTCATCAACTGAACACATGAATATTAATATTCATACACTCATTTCTAAAGCAATTKCTGGTGAATCAAGTTGGTATTTTCAGAGCAGGATGCAAGGACATTTCGTTTAATCAAGTTTTTTTAACTGGTTTACTAATTAGTTTCCCCCAAAGCAAAGAAGCTCAAATAGTGGTATTGAGACCTGAATGAGTCAAGTTCTGAAAAGATCAAACCTTGTGCTTTTTTTTGTTACTTTTACCTGATTTATGTGCCTTATATGGTTGCCTAAGTTGGCTCCCTATAACTATTGAATAGGAGTTTTTAAATTCAGGGTATAAGCTGTAGATCCTCATATGAAAGTTTTGAAGTTTGTTGATATGCCAAAATTTGCCAAAATAAGTATTAGTGCACTTGCTGCATTTTCAGTGGAAAAAGATCAAGTGAATATTAAATCAAATAGGCCAGGTGCAAAAGAGAATAACACATTAAGGTGCTGCACTTCGTAGAAGTATCCAGGTACATGCAGGAAGGCATCTCCATGTCCATTTCCAATATATATAAATAAAGTGAATTCTTGTGCWGGTATTTATGCTTCACAGTGTCATGACAGCAGGAACAATTCTGCTTTAAGCAATTTCCCAGGCCTTTTTCTATCTTTTCTAAATCACTGAAGTGGAAGCTATTGAACCATGTAARCTTTAAACCAAAATTTTCAAAACTGAAGACTTGGAGAAAGATTCATGAATTTTTACACAGGTACTTAAACAGATTTGCAATTGTAAAAGTGCATGCTGAGTACATCTGGGAGCAACTTACCCAAAGAAAGGTGTTGGAATATTTGGCTATTTACAAGAGGGAATTAAATGCCCAGAGGCAGATTCTGGTCATGTGAATATCACATATGCCTCCAACTGAGACAAATTTTGGCCTTGTTTAGCCTTGACATAAAATGACTGAGAGAGAGGGGACCTTATCAGTATCTAAAAAGAACATGAAACACTTCTCAAAGCATTAACTTGACCCATTCAACTTTGCAAATGCTAAGCCTGTTTGATTTTAAGTTACTCAAAAATTTCCAAGAAGAAGGAATGAGAAGAGGAAAAAGATGTAGAACATAAATATATATATATAATATATATAAAAAAATATAAAAATATATAAAAATATAAGAAATATAAAAAAATTAAAATATAAATATATACATATAGAAAAGGCAAAACTACCACTCCTGGTTCCAGCAGTGTGCAGATGATAGAAATTCCAAGAGGAGGCAGGGTCARGACATGTGCTTGCCTCCTGTTTGGCCTTAAAAACCCCTGGGCCTTCCTGGGCCCTTCCCCAGGTGGATTCCTGGTCATTTGGCCACTCAGGAGCTGGGCCAGGGGCTTCAGGAACAGAGTGTGGGGCACTGCCTTGGTGTGCCAGGGACTGGCAGCCCCTGTGGGGCTGGGACACAGTCCCAGGGGTTGTGGGGTGTGCAGGGCAGGGCATCACCTCCCCAGAGCCAAAGCCCAAGCTGYCCCTTCTCTCACCCAAAATGTTTCMAGCCAGCAACCCTTCCAGTCCCTCACACTAGGTTATTTTGCTTTACTCTCTCTCCTACAATAGATTTGTCTTTGAATCCTGAYGCAGGGACTAGAGAGCATTGCATGGTGTAAATCACAGAAGAAACTCCACTGARGTTTCTAAAGGGTCAAAGACTGTAAGCCTGATCTGAATGCATCCCACTGGCTGTTTAAGCACAGCACATGGACCTCTGTGATTCCTGTTCCTGGGCATCTCACAATACCCAAGCCTTCTATGAATTGTGAATGCCAAGACACACACTAAGAATGAAAGTGTAGTATATATAAATACCTAGAAATTCAGCAATGTGGTAGTCTACTTCCCATTTTTGAACTCATCCAGCTTCTCCATAATCTTAGCCAGAGCAAAGAACTATCAGCAGTTCCTCCAGTGACTTCAGTTGTGACTGAATCAGGCCCCTAGGAAATGCTTCTGTTCTCTTTCCAGACAGCAATCTTCAATTAAACTCAGGCTGTGATGGTGAGTAGAAAGCTGTATTAATTTAACCACTCTTGGTTAGAAAGAGGTAAAATAATTGCTCTTGATAAGAGACTGTGTCTCAGGAGGTGGGATCTGGGCACATTTGCCACTCAAGAGGATGGGAAGGTCTTTCTTTCACCWGAATGATTTAGTGATACCCAGGAAGAAGATGAGAACAAAGCCAGCTTTAGTTTCTCAGCCCAGGAGGGGTTTGAGGGCGTGGGCTCTGTGGTGAGGGGGAAKTTGTATTTTCACTAGGAGGGAAGCAGAGTCCTCAGGTTTTTATCTCTGRCCTGTGCAGTTTTGAGTTTCTCTTCTTCTCTTTTGTCTCACTGAGAGATCTGTATTCTATATCAGTCAGGTAAAGAGCCCAACTTGCTTTTGGCCCTTGTCCATGCTTAMGCTATTGAAGAGGAGAAGAAAGAACAGGTTTGGATCTGAAAGATTTGAGAACAACCAAACTGAATGCATCAGGTTTAATCAAAAATCATCAGGCTTCATTCTGTTGAGTTGACTAGGCATGGGATCAGACCTCCTCTGAAACAGTGAACTAGGACTCCCAGAATAAATTTTCCTGCTATTCTTTCCAGAATTTATGTAGTATTTTAAGAGCACTAAGGGAAGCTGACCCAGAAAGCCTCCTAAAAAGAAGTATATAACTGCACAAGGAAAGGTAAAACTGAAGTACATCCTCAGCYGAGTATGGTTTAATTAGATAAAAATCCAAGATGTATTGGCAATCATTTAAAAGACAGTCTGCACATTGRGGGATGAAGAGGTAATTTGCAAATCCATTCTCTGCAAATGTAAATGTAAGAAAAAGAAAGGCATGCAAGCAAAGCTTTGTGCTGCATTAGGAAGTTTGAACAAGGCAAGTAATCTCCATCTGCCTTAAAAATTATGATACTGAGGTAATCCTTATATTTGAAAAGTGTGCTRCACTTGGAAAAAGCTGGAATTTAAAGATCTATTATTTACTAATAAGAATGTAAGAGTCCTTGAATATTAAAGTGCTGAGAGAAGTGTGGGGATGAAACAGGTCTTAGCAGTAGGAGAGGAGAAATATATGTAAAAATGAATTATTATTATTATTATACTTTATATTTCTTGTGACATGATTCAGGAATTGGGAAAATAATTTCCCTAAAGGAAGTGGCATATAATTAGTAGGGTGTAGTAGGAAGTTTAATTACATAGGGCTGCAGTAAGTTTCTTCTGTGGAAGGTGAAATTATTGGAGTGTTTTGTGAAAGGAGTACAGGAACTTTTCTTAATTTCCTGAACTTATTAAGAAAAAAAGTTGGGGAATGATTAAAAAAAAATAGTCTTCTCAGGAATTCACATTGAAGTTTTAGGATCTGTGTGTTACTGAGAGAGGAGAAAGATGTTCAGAAAAAGTAAGGGAGACTTATTAAATAGGATTAAAGTTTATTTTTGAAACTGAGTTTATTAATGAAAGGTCAGGGTATCGGTATGAATAATTCACTCCTCAGAGATCTGCCATTTCATCTGCCATAAAAAACCCCATTGCACAGCCAAGCCTCTCCCAAGTGTGCTCAACATATGGGACAGCAGTTGAAAGTGTTCATAAAAATAATTCTACTGAAGAGATGCCCTTTGGTAGAGTGATCTACCATCACAGCTGTGATAGTGGGGGCTTCATCACTCGTCTTGCAGAGATCAAATACCCAGAACTTGCTAAGAAAAAGAATGTTCTTCCAGACTCGTGTATCTCAGTGCAATTAACATCTAAGTTTCTATTTCAATTACAGAGAAATTTTATAGAGTGTGATATGAAGGGCTTCTACCCACATTCTGGAGTGCTAGAAAGTCAAGGCTGTATGGCTAAAACAAAAATATGACAAAAATTGATGTGAAGGTTGCAGCCAAAGGCGATTAAAGTGGAGGTGTGAAGCCACCCTGGGGCCATCTYCCCTCACTTTCCCTTTACAATGGAGAGTGGTTTTTCATGCTTGGGTTTTTAGAGAAGAAAGGTCTCTGGCAGAGGCAGAAAAGGACTGAATGAAAATAATTGGAGCAGGGTGAACTGGAGCTCTGCAGGAGGATGGTTCAGCTGAGGGAATTTCTGCAGCCAGTGATCCTTAGGCTCCCTGACTCCGGGGCAATGCAAGGGCACAGTGCAGTGCCTCAGTTCTTCCTGCTGCACTGCAACACCTGCTGCCAGCACAAAACTGCTCCTCCTGGCAGAAAATGTTTTGCTCTGGTTGATTTTTGTGACWGGCAGCCTGCAAACACAGTGGATGCTCATGTTCACAGTGGTGTTAAAAGCTTCCTGCTTCCAATCCATTAAGCATGGTCTGTAACAATGTGTGCACCGTGGCTTCTTACACAAATACGTGTAGCATATCAAACAATTCAAAAAAAGTAGAACTCTTCAAAGTTTGTAGAAACTGATTTACAAATTGTGTTTGCTTTGTGGAATATGCACAGAAGGCAAGTTAACTAAACAGTTGAAAGCACACCATAAATTACATATGGATCAAAGCAGGCGTGGATGTACAAAAGCAAATAAGGCCTCCCTTTCCCCAAAACAGAGATGGGGATAATACTTGAAAGCARTGCAGCATCCAGTATGTCACGGGTYATGGAATTGRATCTAAAGAGCTGGAATGTATGTTCTTTGGGATAAAGGGGATTCAACAATTTTTCATTATCATTAATCTCCCAAAAGCAGAAAGAGAGAGAAAAATTTCTAAGAGAAAAATAGCAGCCAGTAGCTAATTGGACATCTGCTTTAAAAAGACAATAATAGTGTCGGGGTTTTTTCCTGTAGTAGTATTATTATTAAATATGAAATGTGTCAGACAGCAGGGGCTGGAGATGGAAGCTCTCTATTTGCAGAGCAAATGCTGTGTGTCTGTGCCAGGCTAGACTGTTTAGCCTTCCTCAAGGATGGTCCTTGCCAAAGAAAAAGAAAATAACAATTTTGCAGACATCTCCCACAGTGTGGTCTTAACACATTTTTCAGAAGAGCAGCCCCAAGTTGAGGTAGCACAAATGTGTCACTGTATGTARCACATGAGGTAGCACAAATGTGTAACACATGTGTACTGCTATCTTGAATTGGAAATGTAGAAATAAACTGGCAGTGACATTCTAGAGTCTGCTGTTTCCCAATCCTGCTGATTCCCTTCCAAATTGTTTTCTAAACCACTGTTCTTTTTAAAGAAACAATCTCTCCTGCCTCCTACATGAATGATTTAATTCATAGGCTTGTGGTCCCAAAAGTTTCAGAGCGAAACATCTGAAATCTTGAAATTTCTGGCAGAGCAGTGTGAAAACCAGCAAGTCTTTACCTGGAGATACTGTAAAGTCAATATTGTTTCATGGAGCAGCTTGTGGAGGTCCCACTAACCACAGCCACCACTGCTGGGAGCCACTCACTGGGAGCCCTGATCCTGGATGGAAAATTTCCAGACTGCACATTCACAAGCAACCCTTTAGACCCACCACATCCCTTTAGAATGGGACACCCCCACCTYACCTCCTGCCTATCCAAGATTTTGGAACCTTTAATCTCTCCATTCACCAATCAATAACATCTGTAAATGTTGCTATGAAAGMCAGAAGCCTTATTTCTATTTATCTTTCACACAAACATGTGCAAAACTGAACAAAACAGAGGGTAAAGTTGTTTTTTTCTAGYGCATAGCAAGAGTCTGGCTTTCCTTGCTCAAGGACTTCACTGTCCAAGGGTCATAGCTTGAGGGTGACCCATCTGATATAGAGTGAGAGATACACATCTCAGTAATATGTTCTGTTTAGACTGTACTACAGCAGCACAAGAATTATGTTTGCATTTGTATACATAACATATTTATATCKAAGCAAATTTGGAAATGCATCTGAAAATCAGTTTCCTTCTATGAGTTCAAGCCTGAACAATGTAAAAGAATCACATGCTCTAAAATTGATTAGTGTCTTCACCAATAAATTGTGAGGCATTCATAAATCTGCATGCCAAAATTACTTGATTACTTTAKTGCAAGAAACTGCAATGAGAAAAAGTTAGAGAACCTAATGAGATCAAAACTTGAAATAAAAGCTTCATACCTGGGAGATAACACTAATCAAAGCCTTATAATTATCAGTCTGATACTGCAAAGTCTTAMTTGCACCCAAGACCATGTCAGTTCCTCAGGATCTGCTGAACATCTTGCAGAACTGTAATCCTCTTAAAAAGCATCAGGGAYAGATTTTGTCATCCTTGTTGCTGATCTCAGTGGCTCTGTTTGTGAAGTGAGGCAGTGGTGTGAATGAGCTATTTATGCTGCTTGTTTTAGATAAAGGAACTTCTGAAAGAGACTTGGGCATAATTTTGTATTAGGGTTGTTTGCACTTTCCATGGAAACTGCTCTAAAGATCATCTCTAGTAGSCAATCTCATCTTTACAGAAACTGCTTGAAGGTGTCTTTCTGCAATTCACATTGTAATTTTCTTTGATCTATATTTTTTTCCCTAGAATGGATTGGTAAAGACAGCTATACCTGTTAAAATAATATACTAAAAAAAATGCAAATTGAATAAGGACACTCATCTCCCTGAATGAAGTGCTGGTAGGAGAACACATTGAAAACAAAAAACTTCCCTATTTTCCCAGTTCTTCAAAATGGTTAAAAATATTGTCAATGGCAAGTTACAGAGTTTGACCTTAAAACTGATTGGATGAAAATAAGAAAACCTCTTACAAACCTTGTTTAACAATTTTTCAAGCAATGGGAGGCGGTTTTGCCACAAGAAGCATAAATATGACTGGACAATTTGCTGTCATGGGCTCATATATAATAAAGTTTGCTTTTAAAAGGTTGGCACCAATTATCTTGGGCTATTAACCTTGAAAAAAAAAATAACAGAAAAAAAGTAAATCCAGCATTGCATCACAAATTCAGAGGCTGCAAAAACTTTTTGCACCAATGACTCAGATTCTCACAGATGAGGATTTTTTGATCAGTTAGTTTGACTTTATCTTACTATCAGGCACTTTTTAATTCTTCCACCTCTATCCTGAGCTCAATAAGTTACCTAAGTAGGAACTTCCAGGGAATTTCACATTCTTGATTTGAAGACTTTACAGATGGAACATTCAGCTGGCCTTGATGATCAAAGYTTGTTTTCACTATGGATTTCCTTGGCATCAGCACCCAGCTATTAGGCTACCTGTGGGGAACCAACCTAATTATCCTGTGCAGATGATGGAAGCAGAAATATTTCATCATGCCTTACTCTGGCATTAAAAGTGGGACCATGAAACCAATAATCCTACAGTGCAGAAAAATGGATTACCCAGAAGGAAATATCCAGGGAAGGTGATGTAATGGTCCCTATTCAGTCTGTTGTTACGGGTGCATCCATCTAAACAAGGCACAAAAATTTATTCAATAGCATAGTTTAGACCAAGCCTGCTATTTTCTAAGCCAGTAGCTACTGGGCTGAGACCATGTCAGACATTCTCTCTGTCCCTTATCTACATATTCAGCTCAGAGCCACTGAGGACTGAGGTGCAGAGGTGCCAAAGTGAGTTGTCATTGCTGTCCCTTGCTGGGGRGCAATCAGCAAAGCTCTCTAGGGCCACCTGAGAGCTCTGAGCATCTGCTCAAGGACAGCAGCAGGTCCTTGTGTGAGCAGGAGTTCATCACTAGAAACASTGGTGTCACTCTCTTCTGCTTGTGAACGTTTTCAAGGGGCTGTGCTTTGGCTGATGCTGTGGAGAACAACAGCCTTCCATGGAAAATATCACTGGAAAATCCCCCCTGTGGTCACCTCAACAGAGATGATGGAGAAGCAGCCCAGGGGGGAAGCAGAGAGTCCCAGACATCATCTCTGCCAACCAACACAAAATGAAAGCAAACCTCTCTCAGCTCCCTGAGATTCATTGGGCTCCACTGATTTCAATTAGAACCCTGGAACTAATTTCACCTCTGATCTCCAGCATCCCTCAGCTGCCTTCCTGGTTTATTGGGCCCCTCTCCTTTGACCGTAATTTTTTCTGGCTGTGGACCAGAGGGAGCATTAAGCACCTGAATTTCCAAATTTAATTACAGTGTTTAAATAATGATACAGAGCATCGATTCCATTTACTCACAATGGCACAAAACAGCTTTAAGTATTTAACACCTGGGGCACTTCCTGTCTCACTGCTCTCTATTTAATCACATTCTGCCAATTAGAAAAATCCCTAAGASGCTGGTCTGCTTTCTACCATTAGAGAAACTGAATGCCTCAGGCACTACAGCAGCTTTTATTTAGTGKTTTTGTCCTGGAGAGAAAGATTTACTTGAAATTAAGTGGATGGTGTATTTGAATCYATATATTGCACATGTACAACTTATTTTGAATTGCTTGGGCACTGGCACAGTCTGACCCGAGTTTATAACTGGTGCATTTATAAGCTCTTTTTGTTGGTCTGGCTGCATGAAAGGACTCTGAGGTAGAGAGACATGGGTCTTTGCAGAGAAAATAATGTCCAGAGGATGTCTGAGAGAACAGTTAGCTGTTTCATTGTACATGAGTGCCAGTTTGTGCACACTGCATCCTCTCAGGCCCAGAATGCTGCCTGCAAGTGTCTGCTGTGGGCACCTGGAGGGMTGTTCTCAGTCCTCGTGTCCCCTGAGGCCACACATGTCCTGCATCTTGGGCAGCTGCTCTGAGCTGGCCTGGGATGAGCTGAAAGCTGGCCATGTTCTGTTCTCTGAGTATTTCTACATAATTCCAGCAAAACACATCCCAGAGCTACAGACAGCAGCAATACCTCAGCACACCCATGCCACAGAGCTTGGAGCTTTCTGATTTAATGAGACCAGGAAGATTTTCACTGTGCTCACTCCTTCCCCAAGGCTCAGGCCAGCTGAAATTCCTTGTCATTTTTATTATAATATCTGCAAATCCATCCCTCCCTCTCTACTCTTCTACTCATTCTTCCTCCTCCTCTCTTCCTGATGTTTTTCTGCAGACACTTCCCAAGATCATCCATGTCAAGGGACCATACAGAGGGTTTTTCTCTGCTGTGCTTTTCCCCTCACTGTTCTTGGCATTTCACTTTCTGTGTTCTGCCAGTGATCATGCACCAGGGAAGCAGAAGGACCCTGACTCAGGTCTGCCCATGTGGGGAGCACACAGAGAACTTTGATTTGTCCCTTCTGCAGTAGAAATCCATGGAAAAGGTCAATTTGATACAGATACAAGACTGTAGTTATATTTTCTCCACAGGCCAGTGAGAAGGTGGGAGGAAAGGAAAACRTGGGAACTAAGAGGGGAAGGTGGATACAAATGTATTTAAATTTATGGCTTTTGCTTCTTAGGATTAAAATCACAGGGTTTCTTCCCCAAGTTTCCCATAGTGGCTCAACCAAACAATCCCATTTGTGTTCTCCGTGTCACATTTATTCCGTCACTCTCCTAAAAGAGGTTAATTTTGCAGCTTCCTTGAATTGATTAAAGCAGCTTTACATTAACAGTGTCCTCTTGACAGCTCTTGAGGCTGATTTGTTATGCTGCTGTGGCTGCAGCCCCAGCACCATATCCAGTTGAGAAACCTCCCACCGCCAGTGCCCTGGCTGCTCCCACCAGCCCAGCAGAACACAGATCCCCTCCCTCACCAATTGCAGTTGTAATAATGCCACAGCCAGGCTGGCACTGCCCTGACAGCCCAGCCCATGGCTCATTGCAGCCACCTGGGAGATGGCTTTCCTCCTGCTCACTGTTCCATCCTCCATCCATGAGCTCTTGCTGCCCCAGAGCCTCACAGTGGCTCTGATTGTTCATCTGCACTCCAGAGCAGATTTACTCCCTGCAGAATCCTCTCCTCTCTGTCCTTACCTTCCCCAAGACCCATTATTGCCTCATGTCACWCAGGGAATGTGCAATCAAGCTTCAGCAGACTGCTTAAAATCTCATTTTCCTTTCCTTGMAACCATCCTCACACTTCTGTTTAATCCTTTGGAATCTCTTCAAGTTTGGTCTCAGCCTTAGGGGTTCCTCAAGGTTTCTGCCACCAAAGGGGTGCCCTGTGCTCCCTTGGACTCAGCAGCAGGAGCAGAGGGGCTGAGGAACTGCTTGGATGTGCTCATGTTACCTTGATTGGAAGCTTTGCTCCCCACATGAGCACAAGGAAATTCCTATCAGATCCAGCTGCTCATTTTCTGTTGAAAATGCCTCAGCAGACCCTGTCTGAAATAGGTTCAGTTTTCCAAACCTGGTGTAGGTTATTTAGCTGCCCATATCCTTTTCCCTGAGTTTTTCTGTTGTCACTGGCATTACAATGTTATCTTTAAGATGAGACAGATCTTCTGTGATCTGCCTGTTTTGGACCACCTCTTCTTCATCACTGGAATAAGCCACAAAGTCTCTGTGCTGAAACTATGTCTAAATTCCTTATGCCACATTATCTCTTAGTCACCTTTTTGCTGATTTTGTATTTGTCTCCTCCGAAGCTGAATTCACATCTTCCCCTCTACTAGATTTTCCWGTTTTTAGGGTTTTTAGTTTGCTGGTTTTCACACTGGAAAGATCTGGAAGCAGTAAAGTGGTTTATGAGGTGATTTTATTTTATGCAACTACTTGTGTTTGCAATAAGACTTCTAGTTCTCAAATATAAATATTAGCAGAAAGGTGGAAGGAAGAGCCATAATCTCTTGCTTGGTAGCTTTAATGAACTTCTTAGGCACAGCCCTTATTAAAAATAGCATTTATTTATTCATCTTTTCTCAATTATAGTTTCATATTGATGCTGTCATTCTTCTTGGGCAAATACTACCAGAACAAAAAGGTGTAAAGTGTTTCCATTTCAGTCGAGGGCCTTTTACATCCCCTTACCACTCAGATGTGAATGGTCGTACCAGGAGAACCATCTGAAAAATCCTGGGCGARCATCCACTGCTCCTGTTCCCCAGGGCAGCTTTCCACCCTGAATTGATGGAAGGCTGTCTAAAGGAGCCTGAGGTGTGAACAAACCCTTCATCTCAATGCAGYTTTGAACCTTAAGATTAATACAAGTGGAGAAAGAAAGCTTTTCCCAAAAGGCGTTGGCACACTCCCATCATTTGTAAATGCAATTAACGCTCCGCGCCACTCGGCGAATTTGCATGAGCAAGTGCTCTATATTTAGTTTAGAGAGAGGTTGTTTATTGAATGCAATATGAGGCTCAAACTTTACAGAKGAAGACTACAGACCATGGCTAGAAGTCGTAATTGTCTTTGAGCACATTTGACATCTCTGCTGTGCATGGAGCATTTGAAGAAAATCACAGGGCTCCGGTTCCATGGGGCAGCTTGCAGTGAGGTGAGCTACAGCTGCACAMTGCAATCTTTCACAAGGCTTTTGCTGGAAAACTTCTCCAGAATATAAAATAGCATAAAACATCACACTCAACTATTAGCTTTGAAAAACAGAAGGCACAGACACAGCAAATGAGAATTGGAATATGTGCATACATTCAAAGCCTCCAGAGGAATGGGCATGGAGGGCTGCTGGCAATCAAGCTAGGTTCAGGAAAGAACTGATAGAAATTTGTGCTCTTGGGAGGAGGGAAGGGACACATATATTGAGGAAACTTGCATTTTATTCAGAGAAAATTATATTTTTCTCCCTCATCTCTTGTCTTCTCTCCCAGTGCCATGGGCACTCATTCCCCCTGCTCTGTAASATTATGTATTGAAGAGGAATTGGCACAAGGGGTCAGCTCCYCAGCTCTTCTTTCTTGCAGTGCCTKCCCTACATTGACAAGCTGGTCTTGGTTGGAGCAGTTTGTACTCTTGGTCTCTGTATGGGCTTTATCTGCTGGAGAAATTTTCTCCTTTGGCTGGTTACAGAGAGGGCTTGCAACTGAGACAAAGCTGGGATTTTATCCTCTCATTTTTAGGGATTTCTTCTTTTTTTTACATCACAAAAAGGRCAAACTGATATTTTCCCAATGCATGAAGTTTTTTATTAGTGTTCATATTTCAAATATGTTTTTTGGAGGTTCACACATTTCATATGAGGATAGATCCCCTGGGTTTTACAGTGTAAGTGATAGCACAACTACCCAAAGCAGCAGTCACAGCAACATGGAAAGCCAGAAAATAAACAGGCTCTGGAGGCTGCATTCATAAAACAAAATGAGGCAATAAACAAAAAAACCCAAAACATTCTCAGAAGTTGGGTATTTCTTTTCTGATGGCAGCTCCCACACAGCCAAAATATATAGAAAGATATAATATTTTGCTACATAAGCTTTTTCAGATAATAAATATAAGCACTGCTATCCTCTCTGGAATCGTTTGCTTTATTTCAGGGATCTGTCCTTTCTGGAAGATATTTAAAACAGAGCCAATTTTTTCTTGTAGTGAAACTAGTAATAATCACTTTTTTTCCTGAGTTTCTCAGGGCACTCCAGCGACCATTGAATTTTGCTTTTAATCAGTAACAAAAAAAATCGTTCATGTGGGAGRAGAAAAGACCAGAGGCCAGAGATGAAAGGTGTTCTACTGCATGGGTTTGACATGGACTGTTGCAGTTTGTCCAAACACAGAGTTTAAAATTAGATGCCCATTTTCTTAGATGACAACCTCTGCTTACAGGAGCAATACTTCTCAAATTCTATACAACTCAAAATATTAGTTAAACAATATCCCATTTTTGGGATGTCAATCAGATTGTCAAGATTGGAGGCAGACATTTGCAATGAGCTCACAGTATTCTGCTGTGGTTCAGGTTTTTTTCACTTGTAGTCAGGCCACAGAAAAAATAAACTCCTTAGAGATATTGCTGCACATATAATGAAAAAATGTATTTTTTCTGTGAATGTATATTGTACCCAGCTGCAGTACTGCAACCAGCTCAGGAGACCTCGGGGTGTTAAGTCTGAGGGGCAGAGCTATGGATGACATTTCTGGAATGGGAAGGATTTAAAACTGTAAGAGCACCTCTCAGAGGTGCTTGTGCCAGGGTGCTGTGGTCCTTGATGAGAGGTCCAAGACAGGAGTCAGAGAGGCTACAACAGCTCTGAGGATGCCAAGGCATGCACGGGCCACTCTGGTGTCCTGCACCATCAGGAGTTTCCTCAGGCTGGCAAGMAGACAGGGCTCATCTGAGTGGAAAGTGATCTAAGTGTGATAAAGCTATTTCAGATCATCCTCTGTGACAGGAGATGGGGCCTTCTAGCAAGCCAGGGTACAATGGAAACCTAAATCAGTGATGGATGTTGGATGGATGATGTGACACCCACCTGGGTGTTCCACCTCTGCAAGGTGTAATGTCTCCTGCAGACAGGGGTGCTTGCCTTCTGCTGTTGTTTTCTATTTTCATATGAAGTACTCGGATAAAGTACAGATTGTCATACTCCAGTAGGTTGAATGAATATATATATATATATATATATATATATATATATATGAAAAGGCCATCGACAGCTTTCTCTGACTAATTGGAGAAAAAGGATTTGGCTGCAAATGTTTTATAAAGGACTTTATAATCTGCCAAATATTTACTTAATCTGTGAAAGTCCCTAGTTTAGACTGGAAAAGCCACCATCTCTTCTAGGGGAAAATTGGTTTGTTAGGCATTAAAAGGAAAAAAACCAAAAATGYTTCATAAGTCACTGAAGTTCATAATTGCTGAGCTGAGAGTTCAGATGTTCTCTGTGATTGAAACACCTTCTCTCCATCCTGATTAAGGGAAATATCTTCTGATTAACCTTACTATTGGCTGGTGTCAGGAAGTTATTATGATAAGAAATGCATTACTATCTAGGACACCTGCATGCACCTTTTCTATAACCACAAGCAATCCAGACTTGCCTTTCAGCAGATCAAGCCATAAAAGGCAGCAGGACTATTTTTCTCTCCAGATAACACTAAACAGCTAATTAGTGGGGTGAAATTTATGTATTCCATATTTAATCCATGAACAGATTATGGTAAACAGGCAAGTTAACATGGCATTCTAATAGGAGAAMGGGTACAGTGGAGGGTGTCTACACTATTCTGATAGCTTCTTTATCTTGCAGCCTCTCTGATATAATTAAAATTTGGACTATTTATAGGTAATATTATGTCTGGATGAGCACAAGTCTATTAATTAGGTTTTCCCAACAGATAARTTGTCCTCAGTGGTTTGTGCAATGTCAGTATCACAAAGTTGTTCCCAGCACAGGCTGTAGGATGCAGACATTCAACCACTACCCTTATCCAAAACAATTACTTCACACACCAAAGAGTAATGAAGGAATTGTGAAGTGTTTCCCCTTTAGCTGTAACCAACAATATCAAGAAAGATCAAAGGAAGGCTTTTCCTCAGATGTTACACTCCATTTYCACTTCATTTCCCCTTGCTTGGTTTGATTGATGCTCCAAGCTAAGGAAAAGAGCCTCATTTCTTTTCYGAGCAGATTTTCTTTCTCAAGTGTAAACAAGCAGAGATGTGTAGGCTGCATAGCACAGGAAGACAACAAGCTAAATTCAAATTAAGAATATCAGAACTGAGTACACTCCAGAGACTTGTGGGAATGAGAAAAGCATCAACATCTCTGAGGCTGCCACCCACACTGGTGCTGTGATTAAAGTCCAAAGAGATGGGCTGTGTGTGGCAACCCTACAAATAGCATTTTGCAAGTGTAAACTGCATATTGCGTGCTCTCTCCTGGTCAGGATTTGGAGCACAGCAGTGCTCAAGCCCACTCCTAATCCTGTGCTGCCCTGCAAACAGGGTGAGAGGGGAATGCCTTTGAGCAGAACACAAAAAAGGARGGCACTATGCAGTCACCAAGTACTGACATTTCTCCTTGGCCTGGGAATTTCAGGTATCCAAGTCCAGTGTGCCATGTGGTTCCTGTTATTCCCAGATTTTCAGCACATTTGCACAGGACATCATGTAAAATACAGGCATTTGAGATTTTGAGGAGACACATCCCGTCCTCCTTGATGCTCAGCCRCCACTCCCTTTTACCCTTCCCATTCTCTCCCCATCTCACTGGAAGCAAGTGAGTGTCTGTGTGAGCTTAACTGACATCTGGGCTTAAACCACAATAATCCTCCTGGTGCTCAAAGGCTTTGAGGGAACAACAGATTTGGTTGGAATGAGCTTAATCAAATTTAAAGTCTTGTGCTCCTTAGCAGCTGCTTTTGGTTCTGCTGTTTGTCAAGGTCTTTTCTGCTCCTCACTCCAGCAAAGGGGAAGYTGGGGGTGCACAAGAGCTGGGAGGAGACACAGCCAGGACAGCTGACCCCAGCTGACCAAAGGGATGTTCCATACAATATGGCACCAACAGCAGCACATAAAGCTGAGAGAGGAGGAAAGAAGGGGGAACATTCAGACTAAGGATGTTTGTCTTCCCAATTCAGCATTATGAGTGATGGAGCCCAGATTTTCTAGAGATGGCTGAGCACCTGCCTGCCCATGGGAAGGGGAGAATTAATTTGATGTTTGGCTTTGCTTGGCTGCACAGTTTTTGATCTACTTATTAAACTGTCTTTATCTCAAACCTCAAGATTTTTCACTTTTACTTTTCTGATTCTTTCTCTCATCCCACCACAGGGGGGGAGCAAGTGAGTGGCTGTGTGGGGCTTGGTTGCCAGCTGGGGTTAAACCACAATGCTATTTTTGTCAAATAGTCCATTCTRTGCTCACAATTTATGGCTGGAGGAAGCAGTGACCCTGCTGCCAGCCCAGTGATCAGTGCACACCTCCAGGGACTGCAAATTCAGGTTAACACTTCCCTCCAGCTGAGATGATTCTGCCCCATGCTYCTCACAGCCCTGTCCTTATTCCTCCTGCCACTCCTGCTTGGGCCCAGCTCAGGACTGGAGGCTGCTCAGAGGAAGAACAGGCAGAGCTGAATCTGTGTCTCTTGCGGGGCCCATTGCACAAGGCTCTTGTTGAGACAACAGTGCAGGACACCAACACCTCTCGAGAAAAGTAATTCTGCCTTATTGACAGCACAAAGTGTGGCTGCAAGAGTAACTACTAAATAATATAGAATGTAATATTAATATCAGTTAACTAGGAAAAAACAGTAACATATAGGAATTCAATTTAGCTTATGTCCTACCCGGTGACTGAAGGACAAGAAAAGGGTAAATGTGCATTAGATCATAACAATGATGATAGTTTTTCCTAATAAAATGCATTACTGTCATCAGAAACACTTGATATATTTACTACCAAGTCTCCATCGTCCCTTTGCATCTGCTGTGACTTAATTATGATGGTAGCACCAGCCTGTTAACATTGTTTGGAGCTGGCTTAATTTGCCTTCCATAATTTAGGCAAATTACAGGAGGTGAGAAGGGCTGAATGAGTAACCTTATTAGAGAGAGACCTTCTCCAGGATGCAGTCTGGATGAAGGTTAAAAGAAAAAGATTACAGCAAAACCAAAAGAAAGCTAAATATTTCAGTCTGAAATGTTCCCTTTTACATGGCTTCTCTCATAACAAAAAGTTAATTTACTTGATCCCATGCTATAATCAATATTTTTATTACTTTTTTTTTCTATTTCTGTTTTCAATCTCCAGGTCAGTAATTTGTTGACAGCATAATGTATGAACCTTGCTCAATGGCCATTATTTTTATTTACAGTGTTGTAGATCATCCTTCCACAAAGGAAAAGAATAAAAGAATCATGTTTCTGAAAATCATGATGTCCACATTATAGCTTTTCCTCCTCTTGAAAAAAGAAAAAAAAAAAGAAATGGTATTTGTGGAAGCTTTTAAGCTTTTTCTTCTGTTTCTCTCACGGGTGTAAGTACAAAGTCATCTCATTAAAATGTATGAAATTACCCTGGCATAAAATTAATATAGGAGTAGACTTGGTCCCATGCTTTTTTGTATGGCTCTGAAGTATCAAAAGTGCCTTTGCTATATCAGGAGCTGCATTCATGTAATTCAGGAAAGGACAGGTTCGAACACACTCTGATTATCCCTGTATCAATTTTCAGTGGCAGCACTAGTCTATACTATTGAATAAGTTATTATGCTTTGATTGATTTTTCTTTCTTCAGGCATGAATTTTATATTTCAGGCAATTCCTGTGAAAGGAACAAAACTGATGCCACAAACCCCAGGAACCCCAACTTTTCAACACAAAAAGGTTTTTGGATCATTTCAGTGGAAGATAAATTGGTTGTAACGTGTTGTTCTATACTTGACACCTAATTAGGACATGGGTATTTTTCTCCTGAAGGGTTGGATTTTTGTTCCTATTGCTTTGATTTTTCTCTGCCCTCCTCACAGCTAGGATGGATTATGGCTGCTTTCTGAAGAACTGACTCAAAACATACTGAAGACTGTGACACTGACCTCCACAAGCTTTGGCTTAGGCCAAGCTGAAGTTTGCTTAACTTTTAAGACTGTKGGTTCCTGTTATTCCTAGATTTCAGCATGAGGAAGACAAATAAGCTTAAACCTGCTTCTCTTGGATGTCTGTTTGAGGCAGGCAATGATATATGGGCTTTCTAACTGACAACCAACACCAAAACCTTTCAAAACTGCATGTTTTAGTTAGTGTTTGATAGTCCCCCAATGCTGTCCCAGAGTTCCTCAGACTGTTCAGAACTTTCTCTCTACCTCTGTCTTATCTCTGATWTTACTAATGTGGGCAATATTCAACCCTACCACCTGGAAACCCCACCACATGCAAAATTGATTAATTAGCTTAACAAAATGAAAGCTTGGAAGATACAAGGCAGCTCACCCACATAAAGTCAATTACTATGGAGGGAAGGGAGATGGAGTGCAATATTGCCATGAGACTRAATGAATCAAAGGAGAAGAAAAGATGGTCGTGGCTGCCCTAAACTTGGCCCTGAAGACATCTGCTCTCTTTACTGCTATCACTATGGAGGAATTCAAACTACAGAGGCTGTCAGCTGTGGGGGACCTTGCTGTAAGCACATGATGGTAGGAAAAAAACAGCATAAAAGGTGACCAAAGTGTCTGTGRACATCTAGAAGGGAGTGAAGCAGCAGGTGTATTGGCATGTCATATCAGAGCAATCTGTTGCTGTTTGTGACTGTCCAAGATGCCTGGGCTGGGAAAGAAGCAGCAGGTACCATTTATTCAGCCTTTACAAGGTTGTTTTTTTTTTTTGGATGCCACCTTGCACAACATCATCAAAAGTAGAAGAGAGGTCCTGAATGAGCCCTTCTAGTGTGAGCCCCAGAAGAGGTACCCAGCTAGCATTAAACAGCAGCTCAGTGTTTAACTGGGAGAAAACATCTTTGTCCCACCACCCCATGTCTTTCACTGGAGCCCCTCATTTCCCTCTCACATTCCTGTGTCACAGAAGAGAGTATTTCATAGAATCATAGAATGGCTCACGCTGGAAGGAACCTTAAAAATCATCTGTYTCTACCTTCCCCTTGCCAATTTAAAGCCAAGAAACAGAAGACTTCTGTCATCCTTCCCCTCTCCACCCAGACCCATGCAGCCCCAGGAAGTGACAGTGATGCTTTCTCAGAGAAGACAGGCAACCCAGCCAGATCCTACAAAACTCCTGGTCCCTGGACTGTAGAGACAACTTCATTCATTCCTACACTTAACAAGGAGAACTTATGGCARTTGCAGTTGTCAACTTGTTTATCAGTTTTGGGAGAAATAACAAATAAAGTTTCAAGTCTATCAAAACCACAATGTTATGAGGAACTTAGTTATTACACATGGAGATGTTAATAGATGGGCAAGGATAAACCATAATGGTGCCTTTCATGCAACCAGCATAAAAATCCTTGACACTGTAAGACTAGAATAGACTACATAGGATTATTTTGCTAATTCTGACCTTGTGTCATGGTATTTTATCAATTTTTATACTGTGAAAATGAGAGAATAAGTTCCCTTTAGTTTCATTTTTGAAGGCCTTTTTCAGAGAGGTACTTCACCATAAGACTTCAAAGTCAGTCTGTTTTGGGAGGTTGCAGATACTCATAATGGACRCATGTAATTTACTTGGTACCAGAGAGACAAAGATAGATATGCTGTGTTTATTCAGAAATAAGACCTTTTTTTAATGATTCGTTGCCTGTCCTGAATAAATAATCTTGCATACATAATTTGTTTCAAGATGGATGAGCTGTTGCACCAATATTAAAGATAGTTAAGAATACCCTCCACAATATAAATCATCCAGTTGCTGTGAGGGATGTCACCTTGTATGACAAAATGGGAGCTTAGGAAATTAGAAAGGAGATTAATGTCATGTTCTGATGCTCTTGCATAGAAGTTATATATAGTTTGAATCTCTACTGCTTCATCATTTCATAGCTGAGGTAATTTGCTTTATGGAACATCCRGATGCAAATAAGGAAAGATTAGATGCAGCAATCATTTAAATTAATCTGTGTACTAAGTGTGTCCAGAATCAGTCCCAGGATGTAGATTTTTAGTGTTTTGAGCTTAATTCCTCACTAATGAGCAGTTGTTTTTCATTTAATGGAGTTCTTCTGGAAGGCAAGTGTCAGCCATCTCAGCAAATGACCTTCCACTTTGAAGATAACCTGAGCTTATTTGATTTAAATTAAAAATTATCTGCTAACAGGGATCACTGAGGAGCACTGAAATTCTCTGGAAAGGGAGATCCCAGTGTGGCAGCTGGTGACTCCATTCACTGTGTGGCTGCACTGGATGCAGTGTGARGATGTGAACATGCTCTGCTTTGAGCTGGTCAGAACCCCTTACCCCAGATTTTGCTGTCACCTGGGCTGGATCTGGAGGCTCAGAGCACAAGTTCATTGCTCTGGGGGAGTCACCATCATGCGAGCATGGTCACTTTTGGGCAATTGTAAAACTTCTGGGAAGGCATCTATGGTTCCTTCATTCCAGAACTTCATCCTGAAGTTCTAAAGCCAGTTCTAAAGGAGGGCCAAGAAAMCTGCCTGATGCTAAGAGCTAAAAGTTTAAAATCTGTGTCAAACGACATCATCCTCTAAGCTTTGCCTTTGTAATCACACTTTGGTACTTAAATATGTCTGAGCTGCTTTCCAGCACAACATACTSTATTATCTGCCAGATGCTGCCCTAGGGAGACTGAACAATCTCTACCATAAGGGAAAGAGTTCATTTTCCTTAACAGTTTTGAATATCAGTCCTTAGATAGATTTAAATTAAAATAAATTCATCAAATTCCCATAAAGAACATATGGAGTCAAAAGCTTGCAAATTCTCTTCCTGAATTTCTCCATGATGGACTGGACTGGTCTGCTGAGTAAGTCCAATTGTGATGGGACATGGTTCAATGTGGCAGCCAAAGCCTAGAAGACTGTTTTAAATTAGGGATTATTGTAGAATTAGGAAACAGCAGCCTTATCAGACCTGATTGAATCTGTAGTTTAAAATAAATTGGGTCATTAGAATGTGTAGTGTGGTTAATGCTAATGAGCTGGTTGGTTTAATTACATAAGAAAAACAGCTCTAATCATTGGAGGGTAGGGGTTTGTGTTGTTTTGGGGTTTTTGTTTTTGTTTTTGTTTTAATTTGCTTTTTCATTACTATCAGTGTGATGCTAATGTTCTCTGTGCTAAATTTCTTCTCATAGTACATTTACTAGTTAGCATGTCTGGTGATACAACCTTGAAAGTGTTGAGGAGAAAAAAACTAAAACCACCCTGAAAAGCTGTGACTGATGCTGATTTTCTGATACATGTTCTCTCATCTCTCTTCCTTGTCAGATGGAAAGTAATAGACAAAGACTTTCCAAGCTCAGAAAAGCAAGAAAAGCCATAGAGATTTGAATTAACACACTAGTCTATCTTTAAATTGAGTGTCAAATGTCATCTGGGAAGGTCAAGTGTATTTACAAGAGCAAGCCCAAGCTCTTCACTGTTCACCTTTTTTACTGCATACCCTGTGTAGTGAAGGTCCTTTGGGAAATAACTTCCTGTCATATGACTACTTGAAAAATAAATTAGTAGAAATTATGAACMCATCTAAGAACATTAATAATGGGCTACCTGATGCCCAGAAGACACCTGGGCCAACTACCTGGTATCTCTCTAATAAGGTTCATCAATAAGTGCATTTTTACTAGACCCTGACAAAGGTTGTAAAGCAAACACAGGCCTGTGGAGTACAAGGTGTTGATAAACTGGATCAGTCATAGAGAGTCACCTGCTGCACTTAATAAATCACATGCAGCTGAGAAAATACATAGAAGCACCTAAGATAAACCATAATTTGGGRGTGGACTGGGAAAAGATAAGTCACCATGAACCCTTCTGAATCAAAATCATCCAGTGAGCCATTTGAAGACGAGTAGTGAATGTGAGCAGAGAGGTGACCTCACCTGGAAATGGGTAACCAGCACTTGAGAGTTTCATCTGACACTGAAGGAATAAATTATTTAACCTAATTAATACTTTAGTTGTCCTCTAAAAAGTATATWATTCTATTAAGATACATTCACAAAAGCAATCATCTAAAATATGTCAGCAAAACCTGCTCTAGTTTGCAGCCAGTTCTCCCATAAGGGTGAACTCTGTCTTGCAGCTCCCAAGAGATGCAGGCCAGTGCCTGCACTGAACCCACAGAGCCCTGGATGTGCTCACAGTCAGTCTTGATGCAGACAGTGATACCTGAGATTMCCCCAAAAAACCAAAATTTGCAAAACTTGTGACAAGCTCAGCCTCAGCCACCTCTTTGTCCATGGAATCATGGAATTTTGGAATCATGGAATCACAGAATGGTTTGGGCTGAAAGGGACCTTAAAGATCATTGTGTTCTAACCCCCTGCCATGGGCAGGGACACTTCCACTAGGCCAGGTTGTTCAAAGCCCCATCCAGCCTGGTCTTGAACACTTCCAGGGATGTGGCAGCCACAAATTCTCTGGGCAACATGAGAATTCCAGTGCCACACCACCTCTCACAATAATTTCCTCCTAATATTTAATTTAATCCTATCCTCTTTMAGCCKGAAGCCTTCCCCCTTGTCCTGTCACTCCAGTCTCTTGCAAAAAGTCCCTCYCCATCTTTCCTGTAGGCTCCTTCAGGTACTGGAAAGCTGCAATTATGTGACCCCAGGGACTTGTTCAGACTGAACAATCCCAATTCTCTCAGCCTGTTCTCATAGGAGAGGTGCTCCAATTTTCTAATCATTTTTGTGGCCTCCTCTTAACTTGCTCCAACAGGATGAGGCCCTTCCTGTGCTGGGACCCCAGAGCTGGATGCAGCACTGCAGGTGGGATCTCCYCAGAGCAAAGCAGAGCAGAGGGGCAGGATCCCCTCCTTCACCTGCTGCCCACAGGGCTTTGGATGCAGCCCAGGACACCTTTGGCTCCTTGGGCTGCAAGTACACATTGCTGGGTCATGTTCAGCCTCTCACCCACTATTACTGCTCTCATTTCTAAATGTAGCATCATAAACCTGCTAAAATCTGCAGCCTTCACATACTAAAARTATGAAGCATTACAGCACGTGCCAAGTAGAATATGAATGGTTATATTTATATATATGTTGGCCACGTCCCCTAAGGTTTCCTCCCAGAAGGGAGTTAGGTGAGTACAAAATATCCCAAGGGCACGGAGTTAAGTGTTGACCCTGTTCATATTTATTAGACCATATGCTTTGCTGCCAGGGGGTTATGAACCTTTCATGCTCCAGAGCTGAGAGCAGCAGCCCCATCTGTCAGTGCAGCTCCACAACTACTGTTGTACAGACAGACAAATACTGCCTGTGTTTGATATGGAATCACTACTGAATGCCAGCAGAATCTCTAGGACCTTATCATTTAACAACTGAACCATCAGTGAGAGCCTCATTGTATTCAGATCATAGGCTTTGATTCAGAATAGCTTTTCTATTTCTATGAAATGTATTTAAAGTATTCCAACTCTTTAGTTGATCATGACACATAAGAGAGTAGATGCAAAATWTTATGTAGTGTTTTGGTTTAAATACTTTGGACTAAAGAGTGAGGGTTAGGAACTGATCACTAAAGGAACTATGTGTTTTGAAAAATGTTTTTTGTACCTCACATTTGCTTCAGGCAGGATAGATGTATGCATATTTTCACTGAAATAGAATGTGTAGTGATATATTTCTTCATTTCAGTCAAATTTAGATGTCTAGCCTGCCATTATAGATGATTAGATAGCTATATTTACTGCTCTGAAATTATTCTTAATAACACCATTGCTCTCAACCTGCTTCTTAAGCTCCAGAAGGGAAATTGATATTGTGGGTAATTATTTTCAGCAGTTCTGAATACAATAAAGCTGCGCTCACTGGAATCACATGTATGTCTGTTCAGAAAAACTCACCCCCACACTGCTACAGAAAAATAGGCATTTTTTTAAAATGCAAATCCCTCCTAGTTTATCCATATATCATAGATAATATGTATGTCTGCAATGGATGATATATGGAATAATGTCTTACTTTTCTCAGCAATTGCTTCACTCACTTATCTTTAGAACACAGCTCCTGCTAACACCAAAGCAAGGGATTCCTMCTTTCCTCCGTGGCCATTTAAAAGTAATAACCTCACACTATCTGTCATCTTCATTGCAGTGTGGTTGATAAAGGAACGGACACTCAGGGGTTTATTTCTGGCTTGGAATTTGACCGTGAAACTCTGAAATTGCAGGTGTAATGTTTAAAGTCTGCAGCAAAATATGCATCCAATGCTCCCCCTACAGAGGGACCTGGACTGCTCTATCCAGGGGGCCGCTCCAGAAATCAGAYCTCATTGCCTGGCTCATTGCTTGGGTCTTGATTGGGGAATCTCCAGTTTAGGTTCTACCAAGCTTGGTGCAGATGTCCCATAGATGAGGCCCAAAACCAGCCTGTGAAGGAGGACACAGCACTTTTCTCTCCTTAACACCACATGAGAGCCACCCACACTGAGCACTCGTTATCCTGTCAGAGAGATGCCTAAAGGGACATGCTAAACCATAACCCACACTCCCCTGTTTACTCTGCTCTGTTCTCAGCCAAGAGGATGATKATAGGGAGTGCCAAAGTCCCCATTTGCTGCTATGAAAAACAGAAAGGAAGTACAGCCTGAAAAACAGCAAAATGAAATCACTAAAAATCCAACTAAATAAATAACATTATTTTATCTGAATTTTACATTTTTCTGTTAATCAGGTAAAGCTTATTAATGGATGGTTCAAAAAAAGGGCATCTTTGTCCTGAATTCATCCTTTTTTACATTAGTGCCTCACATTTAGCTCATCTGTCTCAAGGTGCTTTGGGAGCTCTTTTGGTATTCASAGGTACTTCTTTTCCTAAGTTAGACTTCCCTGAAGGGCATTTTGTTCCCCTAATTATTTTACATTGAATGTAGATGATAGTTTTTCAGAGAGAAASATGAGGTAAATCCCATCTTTGGGTCTCCGACCCACTCCAAATGAATCAACAATGGACAAATCAGTGCTATTAAAATAATTTGCATTTCCAGTCTTAACAACTCTTGAAGGTGATAGAGAAGAATTGCACAAACTTAGAACATTTCTACTTGAAACTATGAAGGTGCATGAATGACATATATCATGTAAGGCACCCGTTCTCATGGAGTGCTTTGTTTCCTGTACTTTCCTAAGAAAAATGTTTCAAGCTTCTACCTCTCYTCACTGCTAAATCAAAGTTTGACAGTAGATATATTGTTATTTTGCATGAGTAGATGATGTATTAATTTATAACTCCTTAGAAAAATGTCCTTTAGCAACTCGGTATAAGACGAAAGAGTATAGCCATTACTTATTCCTAGGAAACAAACACCAGGTATACAATTTACACAAAGAGAGCAATATCTGGCACAATCCTTTTTGCTGGGAGTAAAAGGAATTTCATGAAACATCCCCATTATCCTATCAGCCTAATTTGGCTGAGCTGTTCTAATGGAGCAGGGAAATGCARTGCCTGCTCAGCCTCTCATCCCGGGAACATATTGTAATTAACTGCCTGAGCAGCTGCACGGCGGCAGGAGGAGGCTCTAAATGATGTGACTCTGTTGATATTACCTGTGCTAAAATGATTTTGGAGATTGGAAGGGAAGAGCTGATTGCCTTTTACGGCAGTGTCTAAAGCCTAAATGAGTTCTGACACCTGAAGGAAGGAGAAATAACCCGCAGACTTCACATCAGCACTCTGTAAAATGTATTTGGGAGCTTGATCACCATGACCTCACCCTTGCAATTATTTCAGCCCCTCCAGTTATTGTCACATATTTGATCCTCAATTTTGGTTTAATTGATACTGTGAATGTTAACATAAACTTGATGGCAAAGGAACAGCTATTCATTGTGTAAGCCAATTTCTTCATTATCACAAGGAATCGAGATACCACCAATGACCCTGCTCGTGACTAAACAGCAATAACACATTGAAAATCTGACAAAAAAAGATGCTCAGGGAGACTATTACAACACTTTATTAAATGGAAGAAAATTGAGTTAATCTGGCAGACAGCTATAGTTTGAAAGCAAGTATGGGGCAAACCCTCAATAATAATAATAATACATTCAAGGTATGGTTAAAATACTGCCTTCTGGAGGGTGACATAATAGTACTGCAAAGCAAGATGCTATCTTTGTTACTAAAGAAACTGAGATTAAAACAAATTATGATCATGGTGAATTATCATGAAATACAGGTGTGAGCCAAAAGGCTATTTAAAAACTACTGCACCCAGGCTGAGCAACCCCAAGCATCTCAGCATTTTCCACAACTCTGTGTCCTGTTCAGTGCCACCAACACAATCAGCAGCCTGGTCTAGTGGAAGTTATCCCTGTCCATGGAGGCAGACTGGAACTAAATGATCTTCAGGGTCCTTTCCAAGCCAACCCATTCTCTAACTGGTACCAGAGGTATGTGATTCACTGGTCCTTTTGGCTGCTAGAAGCAAGCAGAGTTAGCTGAGGGTGTCAAGGATGTGCTTCCAAATGCACAATCAAGAGAAAGCTGTGGGAGCTCCAAGAAGGAGTATGGGAGTGAGTGATTTGGTTAAACATCTCATCCATCTTTAAGAACCTCTGCAGATGTCACCCTGCAGCTGTCTGGGGAGAAAATCCAGTGCAGAGCCTGCCAACAGGACATGGATCTCTGAATGATCCTGGAGCAGGAGCACAGAGGCTGCTGCTTAGTAAAGTTTGTGATCTCATGAAGATTTTTTGGCTTCCTTTTGTCTGTAAAAATGTGACATGTTTGCAACTTGCATTTATAAACAGATTTCATAACCACATCTCAGTTCACTACAGCTTCCCCTGCTTGTCTGCAGAAATCACGTGTTGAGTCTTGTATAAGAACATAAGGTCCCCTGTGAAGAGAGCATTTCTCACAAGCTAGTTGTGCATTGTTCAATACAGAAGCTTCTGGGTCTTATTAGTGTTKTTATTTGTATTTCAGAGAGCACCACAGAGATTTGAGAAAAGTTGTTTTCTTGCCTAGAAGGGGTTTCCCCATGAAGTGTTGCTTCAGGGACATTAAAATCACAAGTGAAAATGGGACAACACAAAGCACAGAGTGACACTGTGACATGATTATGGGAGAATATAAATTACAGCCACAGCAGTACTAAGTCCTAAATATCAGCATAAATATTAGTCTGTTCCTTCTGTGTATTCTAACAGAGATTTAGACACAGAAGTGCCTAAGATTACCAAAGCATTTGTTCTAATAATATGGATTTTTATATTCCTAGTGTCATGAGCAGTATTCATTCTTCATTTGAAGTACATTTGTCATCATCATTCAAAGTATCCCTTTCATTTACACTCAAAACTCCATCAGAAATATGCTGTATTCATTCCACTGATTCTGATCTAAACTGCCCTCTTGGGTGAGAAATGCAAAATACATTTATTCTGCTTTAATTAGACCTCTAGCAAATCCTTGAGAAATGACAATTTTGAGCAGAAGATGAGAGAGCCATTTCCTTTAGATTCTCCCTGCCACGAGAGCAGGATGACAGAAGGAGTGAGGAGTTAATAGGAAACATTAACCAGAATTTGCCCTTGCAGCAGGCAGCAGTTCAGCTGCTGTTTCATATTTCTTCCGTGACATCACRCGCACTTCCAGACTTTAACATTTGTCCATGGCCTTCGGGGAGAGCACAGCTCAGTAATAAGATGAACTGCTTTTAAAAGATTGTTCTAATACCATCAGGGCTGACACAGCACTGATGTCAGTGGAGGTAAGGGAGAGTGCTGAACTCCTCACCTCTGTTCCTCTCACGGGGAGGATGAGAAAGGAAGACCCTGATGCTGCCAGCATTGCAAGCTGCCTGCAGCTGCCCACAGCCAGCAGGCAAAGGGTGGGGAGTGCCAGGGCCCCACAGTGCTCAGGTTTGAGTGCTGTGATGGGGAAATTGTAGTGGGGTCTATTGTAGTGGGGAGAAGAAGGGGCACAGAAATTTCAGCCTTACTTTATGCCAGGAAACCTGGATCTGACCATCAGCTTAAAAATGCTCTCCAGGGGTACAGGTACGCCGAGACATTATTAAACTACATTGGCTCACCCCAGTGGTCCCTTTATACACTGGGTGCCCTTTGACAGGTTAGAGAAACACCCAATTTCTCAGTCACAACAACCTTTGTCCTAAAAAAAGGACACTAGTGCATGGGAAAAACAGTGACTAAAGCATCACTGAGATAAACGTTCCTTCCCAGGCCTGCCCTTTGTCTGCCCACTGACTTGGGGTAAGTCCCTGTGCTTTATCCTCTTTCTCTCAGAAGCTTCATCTATTCAGTGCAAATCTTTTAGGGCAGGAGCACCTTTGAAATGGGTTTGTCTGACGTCAAAGATGACTGATGTCCCCAAGTTCAACTGCAGTGTATAAAAGAGTAAGAAGGAGTCCAGCAGGCTGCAGAGAGCAAGAGCTTTGTGGTTTTCATTTTTTGACCTTTCCGGACTGTAAACTTGCAAATATTAAAAGGAAAGGATCTAAATGTGCAAAGGAGAAGGAGGAGACAGGGAGGGAAACCATGTACTAATGGCTTATGAAAAATCACTTGACAATTTGTCATCTGCCTTCTTTGAGATAAAAAGCCAATATAAAGGAATCAAGAGCAATTATGTCCCAGCCTATGAAGTGGCTTAGGTTATGCTCAAGCCTTCATTTTGCAGTTTATGAAATGTCTTGGTCTCTACTCAAGCCTTTAGTTTTGATTCTATATTTTGCACTTTGTGTGTTTTGTCTCTTTTGAATAATGGATTCTATCACCATTATTAGGTATTTCATTGGTGTGGTACTTACAAGTGGTACTTAAACTCTAGAAGGTTCAGGATATGATGGAAAAGTGAACTGATGGTATCTGTAGAATATACTGGGGTCWCAGAAGTTCTTTCACGTGCCTAATGAAGACATAATTGGAATAAGAGGGCCAAAAGCTGAAACTTAAAATATCCAGCCTGGAAAGTTTTTTTCTAAAAATAACAGCTGCAGAAATTTCTGCTGGAGCCAAGAGAAATACTTGATAACTTTCTCTCTCYCTCTCTGGGTGTTTCAAACCAATCTGAGTGTGTTCCCCAACAGTGGCTTTGATGTCGCTCAGCACAGCAGGGTGGAATATTGCTACCTTGTCAAGTAACATGGAGAAGTTATAGAAGAAGATGGATCCTGCCTTAGTTAAAATACCAAACAGCTGCCTGTAGAGTMTTAATTTAGTTGGCCAGCAGCTCTGTCCCATCCTCCTCCTGGAGTTAAACACTCTGTGAACATGGCATGGGGAAGCTCCCTCCCTTGCAGAATTCACAGGGTAAATGTAAAATGGGATACAACAGAACAGGCAAGGAAAGCACAAGGAAACCAGCACACGTCATTGGTGAAAGTGATAAATCCAGTGGTTCCAGGAGAGGAAGGACAGGAGCCCAAATCACAGAGCAAACAGGTGTTTGAGGGAGGGGTTTCAAGGAGAATCATATTTCAGACTGGTCTGGGGTTTTATTCTGRCTAATGCCAGGGAAAAACAGAGAAGGCACAAGGAGCTTACTTGAAGGCACAAAGCACTTGAGCTGATGCCAAGGCCCAGCTGAGGATAAGGAGGATGAGAGAGGCAAAGAGACAAAAATGTAGGCTGTGAAACATTTTCAKCAAGTTTCTGCTGCCTGTACCCTAGGCCAGTGAGTAGCAACAGCAGCTGGAAGAGAGGGAGGATGACATGAGCAGCAGTGTTTTGAAAGGCCAGGGAAAGGAAGATGCCACGTTGTGACRAAGCAGCAAGTTAATGGTGTCACCACAGTGACAAAGCCAAGGGATGGGGCAGGCAAGAGGGCAGAATCAGAGTCAGATTCAGCACCCTGGTKAGACTGAACATGCCCAAAAGAGATRCAGAAAACAGGCTAAGATGTTGGGCACGAGACTGATTGTGGTGTGGTCTTTGTGCTCAGCACAGGATTTATTCTCAAAATGCCTGACAAAACAGATTTRCTCTTTTGGATGTTTTTGTAGTATATTCTTCATAATTCTTCCAGCCAGCCAGCTGATTCAGCCTCTGCCAGCCATAGGTGGGCTGTGGGCTCATCACAGCAAGCAAATGCAACTCTATTGATTTAAAGATACATGAGTCTCCTGCTAGCAAATCATTGTATTCAATGGTTTCTTCATTGCATTTAATCATGGGAGTAGGTGTTYCAATATACTCAAAACACATTTTTTTCCTTTTTTAGGAGACTTATGGAATAGCACATGGAGAGAGTAATCTTTAAGCAGGTCTGCACATGGAAAACAGACYTTAATGGCAAGAATGGTCAGGCTGGCAGGTCCTTTTCAGGCACAAGGGCACAGTGCACTTTCCAAATACTAAACTGTTGCTATAGTTGTGCTCAGGACCAAATAAAAATTGCCTTTTCTCTCTCTTCCAGCTAGGTTTATTAGCCCAGTCAGAACCTTCACCTGCTTTTCCCAGAGTAGAGTCAGGTTCTTGTTTTTCTGTTCTTCTCCTGGTCTCACATATCTTGAGATCTGACTTGAGCATCTGGAGGGATGGAGTACAAGTTCTTGGCTGGGGATAGGAATGACAGAGGCTTGAAACTCCCCACATCTGGGAAAGTTCAATTCCTGCTTTTTAGGTCCTGACTTCTTCTGTCATGGGTTCGAACATCTATGGACTGCCAACCCTATGGATCTTTGCATGGCAGTGGGCTCCTGCAAATACAGCACCACAGGCCAAGTTCTCCAGGCTTTTGAGTGGAATGAGACATTGGTGCCCAAATCTGAATGCCAAGAGATCTTGAGGGTGACATGGGCACCAACCTGGTCTGAATGGGTGACAGCAGAGATGGGCAATGTTTGTGTTTGTTATGGGACTCTGGGGCTGACAAAGGCACGCACAAACAATGGACAATAAGGAGAATATCAAGAAAATGGCAGCTTTGGAGCAGTGGTCTGAGCTGTTGGCACACAAATTTTGCAGAACATTAGTCTAAATTCAGTCYTAATTTAGGTGACTTCAGTCTTGCCTTCACTGCAATTTCATGGAATTGAATTTTGTCCTGCACTTATCTCTGAAGTAAGCTCTTCAGGGACACCTCAGTCTTAGGCTGGTATCAAAACACATTTATCATCCCCCTAAATTTTCATTAGTTTTGTGACTGTGCCTTTCTAACCTGATATGCTGCTTCCATTAGCCTAAACACAGAAATAGCTGATCTGACAGAAGGACCCTTGCCTATCTTATTTATCTTTTTCAATACTTTTTTTTTTATAATTTCTAGATCATGTGTTTAGAATAAGTCTAAAAGATAACAATTTGATTCAGTTCTTTCTTAGCCTATAGTTATTTTTAGCTAGGTCTCAGTGTAATCATGCCAAAGAACCTCAGTCTTGATCAAATCTGTCTGCTCTTCTCCCTCTGTCTCTCCAAAACCATAATTGAATTGTTGTATAAGCCTGGTGAAAATAGCGTTTTCCATTTTCAAGCATCAAAGGTCTTCACAAGCATTTATTGATTGCTGTCTCTTGTGAATCCTCTTTGAAGCAGGTACAGTCTGTAACAGCTGTTTAACCAACAGATAAACAAGGCATGGTGTTCTTCACAGAGCTTGAATTACGTACAAGCRAAGATATTTTTATTAAATCCCTTCTTTCACTCCAGATTCTGATAGGAAAATCCATCCTCCCCTCACAAGCCAGATCATGGACTCAACAGCTCAGGAGTTTTAGTTCAGCACACTGGAGCTGAGTGCAGAGCACTGGGCCCTGCCTCTGACTTGCCTGTGCTGCCATGGGGCTGTCAGGAGTCTGCTGCTGAGAAAGTTCCCTGGATGCTGCTGGGAAAGTTCCCTGGATGCTGCTAGGAAAGTTCCCTGGATGCTGCTGGGAGGTTTGCTAGACTCTGCTGGGAAAGTTCCCTGGATGCTGCTGGCCCTCAGCCCATGCCTAGGACAATCTGCAGGACATGGCACAGCCCAGGTGCACAAGGAAGATTCCAGCCAGAGTGAGTGATGGCAGACACATCCCTCTGCATCCCCATGCAGTGAAAGACCAAGCAGCTGAGGTCCCACTTTCCATTTGATCTCCCTCATCTCCTCCAGTGGAAAAATGTCCATATGTCATGTGCTTGTTCAGGAGCTTTCAAAGGGCAATGAAGCATTTTGGCCTTTGCACAACTGATTTTTTTTCCCCATAATGGCTTGCAACACTTTCTTTTCAACTTTCTTGGCATCAAACTGGATCTCCCTACCAGGCATGCACCACTGAAAGGGAAGGGGACCTGCCAGTCTTCTCCACGTGGATGGAGACAGACACCTATCACAAATGCATTCTTGGTTTTGGGTTTTTTTGGTTTTTGGGTGGGTTTTTTTGGGTGGTTTTTTGTTATAAAATATATTTTGTTGGAAATAAATTAGGTTATTTTTGCTTCCTCCAATAAAATAAATTTCTTCTATACTGCTTATACTGTGCTCTGCCTCCTTTGTTTTGTATTTCTTTTTCTCAGGCATGGAAAACCAGAATTCCCACACTATTCCAGATAATGTCTCATGACAGTCTTGTATTTTCTTATCTCCAGTTATCTCACAGCTGTACTGATATCCAGTTTAGTTATCTAAAGTAATAATTTCTTAAATGTCAAGAAAAAATGCACTGATTAATTTAGAAAATCTCATATCTTATCAAAGAAGACTTCAGATTATTCTGTGATTTTTTTTGACAAAGACTTGTAATATATTAACTCCTTTATCTGTATTTCTATATTTTCTATCATAAATTCTTCTAAAGTCTTAGGTATAACTGGCATCAAACTAATTGGGTATTAATTRTCCATGGGGGTTTTTTTACCTGCTTGCTAAGTCTTCTCCAGTGAATTCTTTTGACAAGACCTCCAATGAGATCACGAGATATATGCAAAGAAAATTAGCAAAAGAAAAATTTTTTTCACAATACCACAGGTCAGGTATTTTTCTTTAGTCCCCTGAAATCCAAAGGGCTGATGAAGATGAGCTTGTGAAGCCAGAGTCAGATGTAACAGTCCAGTCCTTAAAACCCCCCTTTGCACAAGATTTGGCCCTTCAGGACAGGGTGATTTAAAAGCCTGTMATCCAAAAATGTCCCTGCCAGACCACTGATTAGGTGAGGTGCTGATTTTGTCACTGCCAGTAAATGCAAACCACTATCAGTCTGAGTTTACATTAAAACATCAGGTTGCAAACTGGGCAGGCTGACAAGTCAGATTCACAATCCTCTCTGATTTAGCTGCAACAGCTGAAGAGTTCATCATCCAGGCAGGCAACATCTTCAGCCAGCGCAGGTAAATCCAGTGTGAATCAGTCTGAATTGCCCTTGTTTTCTCAGTTACCCTGCTATCAATGCACAAAGAATCACAAGAGACATGCTGCAGAGCTCTGCCTTCTGCTCCAGAGATCTAAGCCTGTGGTATTCACATTTTCTGGAAAAATCCCTTCACCCAGGATTTTTCTCCTGGGAAGCTGAGAAGCCTCAGAGAAAAAAGAAAACAATCATTATCCGATTTGCTCCTCCTGTGTTTTGCTCCTTTGGAATGTGTTTGGAGATTGTTTACCAACAGGTGATTGTTTCATTGGGTTTCTGTGAATTATTTTGACTTATTGGCCAACCAGTGCCAAGCTGTGTCAGGACTCTGGAGAGAGAGTCACAAGTTTCCATCATTATCTTTTTAGACTTCTGTAAGTCTTTAGTATAGTTTAGTTTAGTATTCTTTAATATAATATAGTATCATAAAATAATAAATTAGCCTTCTGAGAACATGGAGTCAGATTCATCCTTCCTTCCTGCCATGGGGCACCCTGCAAATACAATATAAGCCTTATCAGAAAATACATKATTCAAAATACCCTGCATACATTTCAGCCATCCCACTTGTCTCATCAAGCAGTGGCTATGTATTATTATTAATAAGAATTTTATCAGAATATTGTACTCCAAAGCCTAGGAAATAAATGCACCAGGAAAGGGATCCCTACTTTTCTTGTAGTGGGGGAAATGCTGGCTGTTTGTTGCTGCAGTTCCTGTCGTGGTTGGCAGCTCCATCAGTGACAGGCAGGGAGAGGAGAGAGCTGCTGTTGGACAATCAGACCGAGCCTGGAGCAACGAGACTCAGAGCAGAGAGCTCTGTGCCTGCTCTCAGTGATGGGGTTAGCTCACATCTCTGCACACACGTGATCCCATCCTGCAGGAGGCTTTTGCAAATGGCTTGGGCTGAGAGGGAATAAGGGTCACTGCAGTGGCTGAGATTTGAAATRGCAGGTGCCACCAGGGAGGTGACAGGCACAGAGGAAGGGACATGGTGAGACAAGCTGGCTGCCTGTGTGGAAATAAATGTTCCTGGACCGTGAAGGCAGGTGGCACACATCAGCCTGCATCCACACTAGTGAATTATGGCAGCCCCCAGAACACGGTGGCTGCACAAAAAACATTTTAGGGGATTGTCACCATCATATTTTCTGGAAAAATCCCTTGCCCAGGATTTTGCTCCTGSGAGACTGAGAAACCTCAGGGACAAATTAAAACAATAATTATCTGATTTGCTTTTCCTATGTTTTGCTGCTCTGGAATGTGATTTGGACATTGTTTACTAACAGGTGGTTTTTTTCATGGGTTTCATGTGAATTGTTTTTACTTATTGGCCAATTACAGCTCAGCTGTGTTGGGACTCTCAAGAGAGAATCACGAGTTTTCATTATTATCTTTTAGCCTTCTGTAAGTATCCTTTCTGTATTCTTTAGTATAGTTTTAGTATAGTATTCTTTTATATAATATAGATCATAAAATAATAAATTAGCCTTCTAAGAACACGGAGTCAGATTCATCATTTCCACCCTACGATGRGGGTCTCAGAAAATACCACAGGGAATGATCCCTGGGCTGTGCAATTTGTTGAAGGATATCCAGGGACTGCTGGGGAGTTCACAAGTTGGAAGAGGACACATTTTTAGACTGAGAACAATCTAGGGATTTCCTGCCACATGGAACCACATTCCAGGACTATGCTGGAAGTTACAGAGGTAGCCTTGGTATGCAAAGGGATGCAGACTTGGCACTTCACTGGTTGGGAAAGGTTTGTCAGTGCCCAGCTCTTATGGTGTGGCTAAGGAAGGCACCAGCAGGGATGGCTGCTCTGCACACACAAACAGAGCACCTGGTCCATCCTGTAGCAGAGGAGTCAGGCCACAGAGGAGGCTGGAAAGCAGGGGCTGGGGAGGTGCTGTGCTCCCTCCTCAGTGCCAGCACACTGGGCTGGATGAGCGCACCCACAGAGGCAGAGCTGGCTGCAGGGGACGGGCTGGGGCTTGTGGCTGCAGGAGACAAGGCAAATCCGCTGCCCCTGGAGTGTGAGGTCTGCAAAGGGAACTCTGTCTGGGTCTGTGAACCCACATTCATCCCTGTGCTCAGCTGGAGCAAAGCTTTAGGGTGCACCTCCCACATCCAGGTGTATGGGAAAATATCTGCTGTGATTTCGGCTGAAATTCTCTCCAGCTGTGCTCTCCATCCATTAAGTTCCCTCACTTTTGTATTACTTTAGTCAGTTTAATAAATTTCTCCTGAGAAAAATGAAAGGCAATCTTTCATGGTTCATGTGTCATATGTGACTTTCAAAAACAACCTTGTAGGCAAAGATTTTTAATTTCACCTGCTTAAAATGGCCTTTAAATAGGAGTCAGCAGGAACCTCTGCCAGGCACTGTCCTTGTGTACCCAGGACAAACATCTATGAAAGATAATGGAAAGAAAATAAAATCACCTACGTTGTTCCCCAGTGCAGGTGAATTTTTAGAAAAGGCTAAAATAGGTACATTTAGAGATGCAAGGAACATATGCATGCAGATATACGGTTTGTTGGGTTTTTTTGGTTTTGGCTGACAGAGAAAATAAACAATTTCATCTTTCAAGTGACAAATGAGTTCTTATTTGGCAGACATGATTAAATTTGTTTTGTGGATAGAAAATAAAATTGTGCTGCAGTTCATTGATATAGAAACAATTAAAATAGATTGTTTTACCTGATGCAATTCCAGACATGAAATAATTATCCTTTTGTGAAATCACATCTGTAAAAGGATAATTGATTTGAATGAGTACAATATTTCACAGAGACAGGAGTGAGTACAGCACCTATTTACCTACACAGCAAATTCTTATARTCTTTAAGAATTTAATTCTTAATAGTGGCTGGTTTATTTGCTTGTTTTTACTTCAGRCATACATTTTCATTAATGTATATGCTTGCCTCTTGGATGTATATTTAAACATCAAAATATTTGGCTTCAGAAAAACAAGTAATTAGCTTGGAGCACTGCAGATGAGCCACAATTTATTTAAATGACACAATTGTTTCTAAACCTTCTGTTAAATCTTGTTGCTTCCACAGGCTGTGTCAAGGAGTTCATATAATGTGATGTAGCTCTTTTTGTTGTTGTTGTTGTGATTTGGATATTAAGTAAAATAGTAGAAATTTCTCCAATTTCTTTTGCTGAATGGATGTTCTGCCTAGAGAATAGGGTTCTGTACAGCAGCACATTTCCTGCTGGCCCTTGCAAGTGCTTTGACATGCAGAAATAGGATCTACATTGGCATCCAAAAGTCTGAGACACATTGAAATTATGCCAGAGAAGGGTTGAAAGTCCAACAGAATAATTTAAAGGTGTGACACAGGAGGAGCACCTAAAGGAATTTACAGCATATGGTGTAAAAGACAACTACCTTAGGGACAGAGMCATAAATAATATTTAGAGAATGTGTAAAATATTGTCAGGAAGAGTGGAAATTTATGCATGCTGTTTGGAAATGATCAGTGACATTTGGCTGTCAGGTCAGTTAGCTGGTGGAATGATATATACAGGGCAATAATAACTTGGAACAAGTGAGAAGGAAAGCTGCCTCAAATTTGCCCATCGTGGGCAACTGAGAGTCACCACTGCTGCATCTGTGAGAAAAGCAAAGGGGTTTCTAGGACAGATGAGAACTTTTCAGGATATACAATGAAACACAAATGTCACTAAATCYCATCTTCAGTGCCCTTATTCCTGGAGAGCCCTCACCTGCAGCACTTTGAGACAGTGGGGTCCTGCATTCAAGACCCCAAACTGGACATGGTGAAGAAATCAACAGTAAACTGGCTRGGAATGGAGTGCAAAAGGAATCTGGGCACACCAAGCTTGCTCAAGCCATAATGACCAAAAAAGAAAAGATTTTTATTAAAACATACTTATTTTTCTTCATTTTTCAATTCCAGAGGGGGCAAACCAGCTTAATGTAGGACAAATAAACTGGGGATGAATACATTCAGATAGAAACCAGAGAGTTTAGATAGAATCCAGAGAGTTTCCACCTCTCTGGCTCACAACCATTAAACATAAATAAGAAGTTTTGAGACAGATCCTGCTCAGCAGTTCATGTGGATAAGAAATTGCATACCTGTAATAGCAGGAAGCAGAATCTGATGACCCTTCTGGTCTTACATTCCTGGTAAAGTAAAATAGAGCAGCCTGATCAAATACTCCTGACTCAGGAAATTGTCCTTATTTGTAACTGACTTAAAAAACACATGGGAATTTAGCATYTATTTAATTATTGGACTGAATTAGAGCTTTACCGAGCACTGCAGGCTAATGAATTTTGATAACAAGAATTAAATTTCTTGATGCAATATTGTGTTGTTAATAAAAAAATGCATCATAAAGCAAAGAGAAAATACAGCATAAAATAAACCAAAATTCAGATTAAAATTGTAGTATAAACACCACAGTATTCATTTTATTTTTTCATAGCTGAAAGTTGGTGATAGTTTTTCTTAGGCAACAGAAAACCAGGTTTTATATCATCCAAACATGAAAATTAAAAATGGCCAGGATATATAATGTTCCATGTGTTTATTCTGGTCAAATGTTGTATTGATTTTGTACTATCCTCTGCTTTAAGTGCATGCTATTAAAACTGTGTGCCATTTCCATACTGCTGAAAAGCTGTGCTATTAACAAAGAGAAAGGAGTCTCTTYAAAGGTCCATGAATATTTACTTAACAAGGATTTTGGTGGAACAGGAATCATCATTACCTTCTATCAGGAGAGACCAGAACAGCACCAAAAAGAAAAGTGAAAAGTTCAGATGTAATTAAAGAGGAATGCCATTGATTCCATTCTCAGAGCAAGTTCCAGTAACCTAAAGAGTTATTAATGGAGACAGCATGATGATGATCAAAGGAGAAGTTTGCAAGAAATAAAGATTTTCAATACTGAGCTGTTTTCACAGCTGCAGGCCTACAGCCAATACAGTTATGAGTAACTGAAAAGACTGGTTAAAGTAATAATTTTTTTATGGAGAMTATGCTTTCAATTTTGGAAATATACGAAAAAACATTTGGCATTACTTATCAAGTGGGAGCAGAGAACGTAGTTCAGTTTGATTGTTGGAACTACTAAGATATTCTTTTATGATGAAGTCATTTAAGTAAACAGCAGCATGCCAATAATCTTCAACACTCCATTTCCATTATTTACTTTAAAAAAAAWGATTTTTAACTGCCCCACAGAATTGTGTTGTCTATTGGGTGTACTGGACTGAATATGCAAATTATCTTAATGCTGCCATTTTTCATCAGGGAACCCCTAGTAGAGGTAGTGATGGAAAGAATTGGCAGAAACTTTGTGTTTTGACAGCAAATGAGGCAAATGAAAAGAGAAAAATGAAAGAAGCAAATGAAATCTCCGTTGCCAGGGCTGGCAGCTCCAGTGCCAGCACGATCTGCAGTGGAGCACTCYAGAGAATCCCTCAGCTGGGGGAATCTCAGGGAAACACAGAGACCTGGCAGAAAACTCCAGCACACGTCACTGCAACTGATGGGACTTAGGCAGAACCAGGGCAACAGCGGCCAAGCCATGGATCAAAGAAACTCAGGAACTCACAAACAAGTACAAGAGARCAGGTGCAGCAGTTTTTGTGGGAGTTTTCATGGAATAGTGTGCAGGCTGAGGCTGCAACTCAGCCAGCTTGACCAGGGAGCAATGGCACTGAATGTTGAGYTACCAGAGCTCATGGAAAGAGCTTCAAACTAGGTTTGAAAGGGGAAATAGATAAACCAGGCTCGCCAGAGGTAAGCTGGGGGGTAGCACACCAACATTTGGGGGAGTTTTCTAGTGAAGCCCCTCAGGCTGCTCCAGGCTGTGCTGAGCACACTGAAGAACACCTGAAATTTCTCTGTAAAAATGTGTGGAACCCTCAGCCACCTCCATGGAGAAGGGGATGGAGATCCACATGTCAGCAAATAAGTAAAAGCTGTTGGTATGTTAGAAACCATGGGAAAACCTGAGAATAGTCCCATAGGAATCATGGATTACCCCCAGCAAAGGAGGCAGGAACAGTAGCCCAACTGAAGGGCATCTCCAGCAATGCATGCAAAATGGGCAAAGAGCAGGAGGAGCTGAAAACCTTTGTGCAGCTGGAAAACTACAATAGAGAAATATGGTTGGATGAGTCACACAGCTGCAGTGCATGGCTATAAGGTCTTCAGAAGGGACAGGAAAGAAAGGCAAGACAGTGGGGTAGCCCTGTGTGTTTGGGAGTSTTTTTACTACCTAAAACTTGATGATGGTGATGAAAGCATCAAGTGGTTATAGGTAAGAAGCGGGGCAAGTCCAAGAAGGCAGATATCCTGGTGGGAGTCTGTTATAGACTGCCCAGCCAGGACAAAGAGGCACATGAAACTCTCTATAWGCATCTGGGAGAAATCTCACAATTGTTAGCCAGCTCCTACATTTGTGTCACAACAAGCCCTGCAGTGCTCCAGGCTGGGGGCAGAGTGGCTGGAAAGCTCCCAGTGGGAAAGGCCCTGGGGGTGCTGGCATTCTGTGTCAGCACCAGTGGGGCCAGCAGGATCAGGGTGGTGATTGTCCCTCTGTGCTGGGCACTGGGGAGGCCTCCCCACTAATCCTGAGTTCAGTTTTGGGCCCCTCATGGCAGGAAAAACGGAGGTGCTGGAGCAAGTCAAGAGCAGGACAATGGAGCTGGGGAAGTGTGTGGAGCACAAGYGTGATGAGGAGTGGCTGAAGGARCTGGGAGTGATTGGCTTGGAGAAAAGGAGGCCCATGGAGACTTCACTGCTCTCTACCCTGAAAGGAGGGTGCAGTCATGGGGGTGCTGGTCTCTTTGCCTGAGTAACAAGTGATGGCAGAATATGAAATGTGCTCAAGTTGCACCCAAGGAAGTTTAGGTCAGATATTAGGAAAAAGTCACTTCTTGGAAAGTGTTGTTGAGCATTGGARCAGGCTGCCCATGGTTGAGTCACCATCCCTGGAGATATTCAAAGGACATGTGAGGTGGTGCTTAAGGACATGGTTTAGTGGTGCACTTGGCTTGCAGTTGGATTCAAGGATCTTAAGGGTCCTTCCCAACCAAAATGATTCTGTGAYTKTGTGTGTGGTGGGARTCCTCCAACTTCCAGTATCTGTCTTCCAAAGAGTAGCTCCTGTCAAAATTCATTGCAATTTCAGATCTATAATTTTTACTCACTCCATAGGCAACCTTTCACACTTGATCTTGAACAAATCTCAGGGACAGAGCCACTACTATGTCATAGGAGGTGAATCTAAAGGGGACAACAACAAAAGATGGTGTGCAGTTCCTCAGAGAAAATACATTTAAGCAAAAGTGTAAGCTATGTCAATGGAAAAGGAAAGTAGAATGAGGTCTCCACAGAGAAGAACAGGGAGAGGAAACCACATTTACATGATCAGTTCAAGGAAAACCACGGAAATTGCTGATCAGCCTCTCAGTGGAGAGGGGACACTGCTGACCAATGACAGTGAGAAACTCAGAAGAGGACTTGCTTTTTACTAAAAACAGGGAACATTTTATGCCAATGACAAAAAAAAAGAGAAGAAGATGGCTTTTGGCTGCACTGCTTAATCATAGTGTTGGACTTGTGGGTCACTTCCAACTCAGGATATTCAATGACCCCAGTGTTACTTGAGATGTTCACCCCATCTGCTGCAGCTGTTGGCACAGAAAGATGCAGGACACTCCACAGACTATGGAGATGCTCAGATATGCTCTGGCATTCCAAATGCCACTCTATGTTCAAAAAAATTCATTTGAGCCTTTAATATTCTCCRTACAATTTGGCCTGTGGTGTTAACCTTGGTGTCTGTTGGTTATAGGCTGAGAATTTGTAAAGAGTGGATGAACTACCAGCACACTGTGAGGGTCAAAAGCATTCTCAGTCGTAATAATGACAAACAGAGAAGACCTGGAGGAAATACAGATCTTTCAGCTTGGCTTAAAAGCACAATAGATTTCTTGATCAAAWAATCAGAACAGCCATGTGTAAGAATTTGGAAAATAAGGAGTCAGAGAAGAAAAAATACCTATGTGCCTAGAATTAAATCATGACAAAACCTAACTAGTTTCCTTCCAAAAACTASACAGAATTTCACACGTCAGCAAAGAAGTTTTGGATTTCATACAGTTTAATTGGCACAACTATATTATAAATAAGAACAAGTGCAGTATAAACAAAATCATACATAGCAGGTGCAGATATAGTGAGACACCTGCACTTCACCCTAGTAGTGTTCATAGGTCAGGACTTATATCAATAATTCTTTGCCAATTTGAAAAAAATGCATTGGGTGTGGTCCCATCCTTCTGTTCAGTGTTTAACAGCAAGATTTAATGAATTTTCAAGTGGTGTGAAGGCTCTGCTGAGCCTCTTTGAGAGCTGTTATGATCCCATTACTGAGAGATGCCTCTACCAGAATTAAGGTGCAAATGAGCCCACATGTCGAAGTCAATAGTGCAGATTTTATTTAACAGTAAATTTTAGAGGTGGTATAGATAAATCAAAAGAAATTGAAAATGGGTGGAAGGAGAGAAAGAGAGTGAGAAAGAGACAGATTAGGCTGACAGATATCACAGCCTGTGGATCCAGCAGCATCCTGTTAATCCTTCTTCACCCTGKGCTTCTTGATGGGGATYCCRAGGTTGTTCAAAACTTTTCACAATTTATACATGTTAGCAAACAAAGGAACTAATGCTTATTTGCTACACAGTTCTATTGGTTAAATTATTCCCTCATTTCTTGCACTGTTTAGCCCCATGCTCRGTCTTTCTCTCATCCTGACTGAGTTTCCTTGAGTCAGTGGGTTGTGGGAATCCCCTCCTGCTGGAATTTACCTCCTCAGGGCTGATTTCAGCACAGTTGCTGAGTTGCTTCCCTTATGGATTCATTGTGCCCATTATCAGTGCTCCCCTGGCCCTGAGGTGGGACAACAGCAGCACCTTTACCTTATTCCCAACAGGTGGCTTAATTTACTGTCCAAGTTCCAGGAGTCCATGGAGGCAGACTGAGGGGAAAGGGTGGGAGGGTTCCCATGGTAGCAGGTGCCAGYTGGCCCTAGGGGTGATAGGGTATCCCCCTGTCACATATGGGGTGATACCATAAGTGCTGGTATCACCCCAAGGACATATGGCACACAGTTTTCCACAGTGGGAGCCCTTGCCTGGATGCACCACGCAGGATGTGCCAGATCCAGAGCCAGCATCACTCTCCTTCTGCAAAGTCCTTCTGTGGCCTTAGCAGTGTTTGAGACAGGCAACTGTGATTTTTTGAAGTCCTTACAGAACAAGGTCAAATTTGCAGATGATCTTGACRTTTGAAATGTGCAGGGTGTAATTCAATATGAACACATGCAGGACAGGAAAAATTGACTGTACAAATACACCATATGGACCAAGGCCCCAGGGAGCAGCTATTCAAAAAAGGGGATGGGGATGTGGTGAGTCACAAGCTGGAGATGAGTCAACAATGTCCTGGTGTGTGAAAAAGAAAAAATGATCCTGGGCTTTGTGTAAAGCAGCATGCAGCCTGCAGAGGATGTGAGGTGCAGACCCTGCTGAAGATATTGATTAGTACTTGTAATCATATTAGTGCTGGCTGACAGGTAGTAGGAGCAGCTCTTGCAGAGGGTGTGATCACAGGTGAACTGTTTGCCTGAGATAATGCCATGGAGATCAGGGGATGTCACAAGGAGAACAGTCCTGTGTTCTCCCTGTGACATCCCAGGGTAAGGGAAACAAATTTATTAAACACAGGGTGTGCAGCACCCTTTGCCAGGAATGGAATGTGTACTTTTCTAAATTATACAAAATAACAAGGGATTGTTTTGAGTGGTATATTATATTAGGTTATAGGATAAAAAGCTTTTCTGCACATGCAGAGAGGACCCCAGGTGCACAAGAACAATGGGAGAGCACCAGTACATCTTGGTCAGAGACACRATCTGCACAACTTGTGATGAACTGACCACAGCCCCATTCCCTGCCCCCCTGTGCAGTGCAGGGGAGGAGGTGGAGAATTTGGGAGTGAATTTGAGCCTGTGGAGAAAGGAGGAGTTGGGAGGAAGGTGTTTTAAAATTTAGCTTTTATTTCTCATTATCCTACTCTGAATGGATTTGCAATAAATTAATTTCCCCAAGACAAATATGTTTTGTGCATGATGGTATTTGGAGAGTGCTCCTCACTCCCTGCCCTAATCTTGACCCTCAAGCCTTTGTTATATTTTCTCCCCCATCCAGCYGAGGAGGGCAGTGACAAAGAACCTTTGGTGGGCACCTGGAGTCCAGCCAGATTCAACCCACCAGACCCATAAACCATGAATTCTTTGCACCAAACCAAGCCTGTGGCCATGCTGTGAAAAGTGAGACTGTGGGTCAAGGGACACAGAACACTGACAGCAGATGACAACAGCCACAAGAGAACATTTTTCCTCATGCACCCTCGCAGGACCCCAGCTGGTGGCTGCTTTGGGTAATTTAGGAAWGAAATAGGTCTAATGGGGGGAGGAAAAAGAATGCTGGATTTTTAATTTCAGCACAAGCTGTTCTGGCGAGAACACTGCCTGTGAGAATTGTAAAGCCCACATTGCTCAGAGATATCAGAGATATTGATGATCCAACAAGCAGGTTAGATCATCATCTGCCAGGATGGCTTAGCTAAAGCTGATCTTGTCTTTGGTGAGTCAAAACATGCTAAAAAGTTGATAAGATTCCCAGTCACTGACAGACTGCAGTGAAGACAGACACCAATTCCCTGCAACAGCTTTCACAGAGAATGATACAAAAACAGTCATGTAAGGAGCCAGGGCAGACTTGTCCTGATGGGAAATATTCCTAATTGCATCTGGTTTCAGACCTGTGTGAGGCAGGCTGCCTTCCTTGCCAAAAGCATTTGAGAGCTGCAGTAAATTAAAGCAGAAGTATCCAAAGTTCAAACCACACAATCTAGAAAATCATATTTCATGTACACCAAGCACGTTTCAAAATCAATGACAACCATCTAAAGCAGGCAGGAGATCATTCTAAAACTCACTACTGCAATGGATTTATTGGCTCAAAACTACACTGATATGGAAATAATGTTTCATATTGCATAAAATATTCTCTCAATTTCATTCCTGAAGAAATATATTATTTATCTCAAATTCTACATACAGTGGAACAAAATATGTGATAATAGATCTGGGCCAGCAAAAAATGTATATAAGTAAATTTGGCTTTTTGCCTAGGATTTGAGAGGGCTGTCAGAAGATGAAGTAAATGCTAGGGCAGCAGATGCTAAACTCAACAAAGAGTGCAGAGTATTTCTTGCAGAGTATTTTACACATTTAAAAACCAGACACTACTTCTGTCTCTTTATTTTTTTAGTACCGGCCTCATGTGAAGATACAGATGCAGCTTTAGAAAGAAAAGTAGCAAAATATCAACAGCGGGGTAGGCAACACAGGCTGCTCTATACAGCCTGAGCTCATGATTTCCAAACAAGCTGCTCAGGCTCCAATTTGTGGAAAGGACACTCTACCCTGTACAAAAACGAAAAGGTTGTAAAAGGTCAGGCAGGCCATTAAATGTTGTCAAGGAGTGCCTGTGGAATTGCCTGTAGTATCCTGTCTGAGATCAGACTCTGGCAAGGTCTCTGCAGCAGGGCCAGGGGTCTGCCCACCCCACCCAGCAAAGCCTCACACGTTTGCTCTCCCATGTGACTTTCACAGAAAATGCCACATCCAGGTGATGGGGATGCAGGTTTGAGTCCTCTCACCCCGGGCAGGGAAWGGAATGGAGCTCTCCAGACTCTGGATATGCTGTGGAAGAGGCAGTCAATGCCCAACATGGACCCAACAGAGATGAGGCAACATGGGTGCTGTCTCTGCAAGAAGACCAAGTGCTCTGACCAACAAGGATGACATTGCATCAGCACTTCCACTTGCTTTATTTGCATCCAGGATGCCTCCAGTCAGCATGAAAAACATCCCTCATCTCCAGCATGAGAAACATCCCTCATCTCCAGCAGAGCTATCCCACCCCCAGAGAGAGAGCCTGCTCCCAGAGATGCTATTTTGTGGAGGCACCAGAGCTATCTCTGTCCCCTGGCCATACAGATCTTAATGGACCTCAAACAAACTGTTCTAAGAAAGGTTAATCACTGCAGATAGGGAAAGAACTAGTAGGAAATAAACTTTTTTTAGCAATGCCTGGCAGTAAGTTAGTAGAAATCAAAGTTCCTTGTCTCTGCTCACCTTCCCAGCAGAGATGACCAGTGGAAATATCAAACAAGACACATGAACAGTAAAAAGCAAGATTTTTAAAGCATCAGTACAGTTTTAGTAATCCCAGGTGTTATTAATAGCATCACTACGGGCATTTATTTTCCCCACACTGAAGAAGAACTTTAATCCCCTATTGATTGAAGCTAAAGTGCAGGACACACTGCCATTTACATGATTGATTCACATACCTTGAGGGAATCAAGTCATCTGTAAACTAAATTTTTTCTTCTTTTACAGTTCCCTGTTAGGTAAATGTCTCTGTAAGCAAAATATCTTTAAATTAAGGGCAAGAGGTGAAATACATTGCTAGCAAAAGCAGGCAAGGCTTCAGTGAAGTCTAAGTGGAAAATCTGACCTGATAAACTGATTTCCTTCAGTTGTGAGAAGGTAATTCGGACTCAAGAATAATAATCTTAAAACTGAGAAATTACATGATTCCATGCAGAAGATACACTTGGGAGAAAGTGATATTCATCTATTATATATATTAAAAATTCATTTCCCCCAAAAGAACAAGTTATTGAAAAAGGCCAATCTAGTGTCTAATTCAAACAGCTGGGATGTATTCTGGTTTTCAGGAGGTGACAAACGTTCCCCCGACTAAAACAACTGTCTTCACTCAGACATAAAATGAGAAGCTTGAATATCCTGGTCAATTCTGGAAAGGAAGACTGGAAACCTGTTCAGAAAGTGCAGATAAATCACCAAAGGAATAAAGACAGGAGGAGGAGAAAGCCCCAGGGGCCTCTGGTGTGTGCTCATGATTGACATCTCCCAAAATGTTCTCTTTGAAACCTTCATGTCAAAGTTTCTCCAGTCTCTTGACAAACAGCGTTTTTACTACATTCAGCCCAGCAGGGAAAGTGTGATAACTTAGAAGGATGAAATTCAAAAGCATTTCTGGTTCATTTGAAATAGCAGCAGCCATGACTAGGTAATAGAAAATAAAGTTCTTTTCATTGCTGTGAATCCCAATGATGCCATCTCAAGCAGGAGTGATAATGTTTGATTTTTCTTCTATGTTTGTCATGCAGGGACTGAGTGCCTTGAGGGAGGGAATGAAACAACAGCTCCCAGCATTCAGACAGCTATATATTTATTTATATGCTGAACAACAAGGCTAAGGAGTTGTGGATTTAATACAAGGGGGCTTTCAACCTACAGCACTCAAAGCCATGAGCAAAGTAATTCAATAATGTAAAGTTTTGATCTGGCTGATGTAAAAATCAAATTTTTATATTCTCATTGAAGTGCAAGTGGGTGACCATTGTCCACCCCAAGAGTGGACAGGAACCTGTCTGGTTCCAAGGCTGGCCTGTGCCTGTCCTACCACCAATGGATCATGTCAAAGTGGTGAAGAATGGTGTCATGCTACAGAGACACCTCTTTGCCAGCTGCCCATGCAAACTGTGTGAGCAAAAGATTGCTCATTATAGAATTTCCCCCCACACACACTTTTTTATGTATTACTGATGGCAGAGGTAAAGCAATTGAGGACTGCCCTGTACACAGTATCTTCCCAACAGGGTAAGTTGCAAGGAAATTATTATTATTATTGGAAGGCACTTGTACAAAACGAGGTAAACAAACCACTTCTTAATCTTCCTAGAGAGAACAATTTTCACTTATTACACCACTACAAAGCACTCTTGTTAAATTTAGCTACAGAGATGATTTCTTTGCCCAGTCACACCAACGTTCTGGCCACTGGACCAGGGGRTATAACTGGGTGAGGCAGCTTTTAGGAAACTATTCATGTTTCCAAAGCCATGCTGGAAGGACCCTGGTTATTTAGTTCAATTCCCTTCYTCCTAAGTTTTCATTTTCATGCATTCTTGTGCAGCCATGTCTCAGCTGGATATTACAGTGCCAACATTTCGAAAGGAAAATTGCTTTCTGTTTCTCATTGTATTTCATGCATAAAGCATCCCTTACAATCCAAAAATGCAATTCAGGTCTTCTCTGCTTTTCCGGATCCGTGGTCCTCATTGTCATGTCCAAGGGATCAGGAATTACACTGGCATAGGGTAGGACTGAGAAAAGAAGGATGGCATTTCTGCCTACCCTCTGCATGCTGAGGATTCATTTAATTTTAAAATTATTTGGAAAAAACCAATGTGTATCTGAAAATTTAGTGCAATGAAACCAAACTGAAAGAATGAAAAAGTGTCAGGTTTTTCCTTTAGCTGGCAGCACTGTATGTTCACCTCTGCTTGTTTGTCACTCAGAATAATGCAAAGAAAGCYTTATTATCTACTACCAAGAATGGTTTATCATGTCTGTTTAAATGGCTGTAAAAGAGCTCTCGAAGAAGCTTTGAGCTCTATTTATGTTCTAGGCAGCATTGCAGCAGCAAAAGGCACATTTCTGCAAACTTTTGGTAGGAGGTGAAGATTTTACTTTTCCTTTTAAAACACATCTGCACTTAACATTGTCAGAAGGTACCAGACAATGCCATTGTTATAGATGGATAATGAGATTATTGGCTCTTGCAATTAAAAGATGACTGTTGTGTGAATAATAGGAAAAGCTTCAGTGATGTATAGTTATGTTATTGTAGTTTAGATGTCCTCTGTTCTCCCCATAGTTCCCTTTTCCCCCCTGTATTGTTGCCATCAGACAGCCGGGGCTGTCTAGGACAGGTACAAAGAAAGCTGCACACGTGTTCCTTGCATGGGGCATTTAGGAATGGAAAAGCTTGGTGCTTAGTGGGGTGGCATGGCAACACCTGACCTCCAATCAAGGTACAAGAAAGCAGTTTCCACTGATAAATGGCAAAGAAGAGCTGACTGACAGACTTTGGGAAGGGCCAGGGCTGGCTGATGCAACCCGCAGGGGTACAAAAATCTGAGCATCCATCCTGCAGAGGAACCAGCCATGTGGTATGCACGAGGGGCAGTTCCCAGCACTGCAGCTTTTTCCTTATGTAGTCCTTTGTTGTATTTTTGTTAAGGTTTAATAAACCTTTTTAAATTTTCAAAATGAGSAGTTGTCTCTCACACCRTAACATAAATCCTTTGTTCATCTGTCCATAAAATAGCTCCCATGCCTGGGGAATGCTCCTCCTTGTCTTCCTTGCCCTTCCTGGTGGTAGGGCTTGCAGGCAGCATCTCCTCCTCCCTGGGAGCCTGTTCTGGTGCAGGACCGTGTGTATCCCCCTCTGTGTGCCTCCCCCGTGAGATACAGCACTGCCAGCTGCTCTTTGGTCAGCACAGGTATTTACAGCACATTTCACCTCACTCTGATTTATATCACAGCCTTTTCTTACACTCCTGGGAAGATTGTCCTCACTGCTCCTAAGGGAGGTTATCCAGTAAAACAAGTCCTCAGAACGAGTGTTGAGTATGAACTTGTGAAAAACACCAATCCCTTGTTTTTAAAATTTTTAATAGTTTAAWAGTAATAAAATGGTTATAAAAATAGTAATATAATTTGAGGAATAAAAATTTGGACAATCAGGATTTACAACAATACGAGACAATAAAAACAAAGAGTTACGGACAGTTCGGGGGATACCCTTTTCTGGGCAAAATAAGCCTGAAAAAGKACACCCAGTAACAGAGGATTAACCCTTAAAAACRACAGCCTGTTGCATATTCATTCACCTCATACATGATGCATAAATTCCATTCAAACAAAGGATTCTGTCTKGTCAGTGTCAACTTCTTCCTCTGAATCCTAACAGCATCTTCATGGATGAGCAAGACGGGAAGAAGTTTGTTTCTTCTGATAATGGAGCAATAAATTCTTTTTCTCTGAAAGATTTAGGTGTCCTGTGGCTGCTATCTCACTGCAAGTCCTCTCCTTAAAAAAAAGTATCCTACATAGCATAGTCTCTATTTTAACATTATGTTACAACCTAAAACTATATTTAACAAGCTACTTAAGAAAATTAATACAGCATAACTTTCTAACATATCACATATTAATATTCATTTTWATATTTGCGAAAAGCCAATCATAAAATATGCATTTTTCACAAACCTAATAACAAACMATCCCACCCAGGGTCCCTCTGCAACCTCCAGTGGTGCTGCTGCTGCCATTTTCTGCTTTTTCCCGCTTGGTTACACCACAGATGAGCTCAGATGTCCATCTGCAGCTGGATGGCACAGGAGTGAGGAGGAGATGGAATATGTGAGTTATKTTGTAAACTGAGGGTTAGAGATGACCAGGAACAAACAAATGCTTGACAGAAAATCAACATGAACTGGAAGAGAGACATACAGGACATCTTCCTTGAGGCATCCAATGTCATATTCACACTCTCTGAAAAATCCCTTCGTGAGGATTTTTCTCCTGGGAAGCTGAGAAAAATGAAAACAATARTTATCTGATTTGCTTCTCCTCTGTTTTGCTCATGTGGAATGTGTTTGGAGATTGTTTACCCACAACTGATTGTTTTATTGGATTCCGGTGAGTTGTTTTCACTCATTGGCCAATCAATGTCAAGCTGTCGAGAATCCGGAGAGAGTCACGAGTTTTCATTATTATCTTTTTAGCATTGTGTAAGTATCCTTTCTGTACTCTTTAGTATAGTTTAGTTTAGTATTCTTTAATATAATACAGTATCATAAAATAATAAATTAGCCTTCTGAGAACATGGAGTCAGATTCATCGCTCCCTCCTTCATCGGGGCACCCGGCAAATACATTAATCCAAACACAAAACATTCACACCCCAAAAGGGTCCCCACAGTGACTCATAAATGGCAATTTTGGGAATGAGGAATCAGACCTTCCWTTTCCCCTGTGTTCCACTGGAAGCAGTTATAAATCATCTCCAGCATTACAAGTGCACCTCAGACACAAAAGAGGTGGAAAAGGGGCTAATTTTAACCCATTAAGAGTTTTCAGGCTGCCAGACTCAAGTTGTGTGTCTTTGTGAGGATGAAATACAAAGAAGRCATCTAAGAGTACTTGACAAAATTAAAGGCTAGCACAAGCACATCACAAATTCAAAGAAATCCTGCAGCTGGGATCTAGAAGAGCACTGGTATAAAGTAATAGCTTATAAATCCTTGATTCCCTGAAAAATACTAATGCTAGTCATCTCAAGCTTTTTACTTATTGCCTGCCTACACAGCTGCCTTTCAGTTCGAGCATTTGAGGAGAAACTTCTCTGGACAACAGAGTGTGATTAAACTTTAAAATCCAATTAATGACACAATCTTATGTACTYTTTGAAGAGAATAAATAGTATTCCAGTTAAAATTCAACAACAGAGCAGACCTTCTTTTGCCATTTTGTAGAACGTGAGAAAAAAATTTTTTTGGGGAAAAAAAGGGAAATTACATAATTGGAAGGGGATGGCAGGGTGGGGAGAGAAAAACTTTGTTGTGTTTAGGGTTTTATACAGAGGCTTTTATAAAGGGAGAAAGATCCAAAACATATTTTGGGGAAAAACTGTCCAGAATCTGTTCAGAGCCCAGGCTGTGGCACTACAACCCTGCTCACTTATTAAACAGAGTTGGAAGCAACCAGGCCAGAATGCTCCATCTTCTGATTATAAAAAGAAAAGAAAAGTGGAAGAAATTGTTATCACTGTATTTGCAGCACAGCAGGCTGACTTTTTTCTTTTCTTTTTCTCCTAACTTACTCGTACAAGTGCTCCATTAATAATTCATGCTGCTTCTAAACGGCAGGGCAGCCCTGCTGCTTTGTCACATCTCACAATGGCTGAGTGACAACTGGCTCTGACTCCAGGCCACTGTCTTTGACTATCTGCCGGGAGAGACACATCACTGTCCTTCCTTTGTCATTCCATCCCTGACACGGTGGTGACAAGTGCTGGCCTGGCTGTCATTCCCTTCACCCTCAGATAACAGCATCTGCCACCTTTCAATGCAGGCTCTGCACTCCTGTGCCCCAAGGAAGGAGATGTATGCTAATGCTGCTGCTGACTGTGGTCTGCTTCTGCTGGTTTTTTCCTCTGGATACAAATTTGGATTGACCATGCTTCAAAAAGCACAGAGTTTAAATGCTGCTCTGGGACCAGCACCCAGCTAAAGCCCATAGGAAAATGGTGTCCTCAAGGTGGTGAGAGGGGAAAAAATGGCTCTTTTTTTAAGAATGTGAAAAATGTGTATGTTATGATTGGCTTTTCACAAATATTAAAATGAATATTATATGTGTTATGTTAGAAAGTTATGCTGTATTAATTTTCTTAAGTATTGTGTTAAATATAGTTTTAGGTTATAACAACATTAAAATAGAAACCATGCTATGTAAGATACTTTTTTAAAGAAAGGACTTGCAGCGAGATAGCAGCCACAGGACTCCTAAATCKTTCAGAGAAAGAGAATTATTGCTCTCTCATCAGAAAAAATGAACTTCTTCCTGCCTCTCTCATTCATGAAGACGCTGTTAGGATTAAGAGGAAGAAGTCGACAATGATCAGACAGAATCCTTTGTTTGAATGGAATTTAYGCATCATGTATGAGGTGAATGAATATGCAACAGGCTGTTGTTTTTAAGGGTTAATCCTCCATTAATGGGTGTCCTTTTTCAGGCTTATTTTGCCCAGAAAAAGTACCTGAACTGTCCATAACCCTTTGTTTCTATTGTCTTGTATTCTCCTCATCCAAATTGTCCAAATTATTATTACTCTAATTRTATTACTATTTTTACAAAAATTTTTTTACCATTCAACTATTACAAATTTTRAAAACAAATAATTGGCGTTTTTCACAAGAAAAGTCTCAGGTGACCATGYCAGATATTAGGGCAGACAGTAAGGGATCACACACATGGAAAGAGTTTTATGTTTCCTCTCTGTGCCAAGGAGCTCTTGGGCCTGAGCTGGCAGGGCACAGTTTATCCTTCCAGAGCCTTCCAAAAATGTATGCAGGGGGAAATAAGCAGGGCAGGAAATCTTTCTCCTTTTTAATGCCTTTATTAAAAATCAGCTCGGGTGGGGAGAACCGAAGGGCCGCGCTCACGCCGCCGCGGCTCCCAGGAGCGGCACGGAGGAGCAGGAAGAGTGCGGCCGTGTCTGCAGGCCTGCAGGCAGARCTGGGGCTTCCATCCTCACCAGAGCACCAGCAAACGCCCGGTTTCTAGTTTGACATTCAAGGTCCTCTTTCTAGATGACATCTTTTAGGTTAGGGTGAGGGATGAAAAGGGTCTTAGCAGACTCTGGATTTAGTTCTTCATATCTAGACATCACTTAAATCTCTTAATTCCACGTGGCTCATTGTTTCAGGGGTTTTTTCTGCTAGATTTGGTGAGGGGTTTCCTCATTTGCATACCAGCCCCAATGTCCCCTCCTCCTCACAGTCCCAGGTGCCACCTTCCAGGAAGAGCAGGGTGATAGTCGACAAAGAGGGATTTCTAACCATCAACAACAGGTAATTAAAGGAAAGCTATTAACACAGGTGATTACAACATGAAATTATTAACAACAAGTAGTTAAAACTCCAACTTAGCAGCAATTGGTTTAACCTGTTAACTCTGCAACATTAAAAAAAAAAAAGGATAACTTTTCTACTCATAACACAGGGCACTGCAGGCAGGACACAGCACATCCCTTCCCACCGTGCAGAAAAACACAAGCTGCTTCCAGAGGCTCCTGAAGAAAACAACTCTGCTCTCTTTTCCAGATGCTTGGAAGTTGGGAGAAATGACTGCTCACTTTTTTAAATTTCTGCAGGTTTATTAAACTTTAACAAAAAACTCAACAAAAGAACTAAATAAGGAAAAATTACAGCGCTGAGAGCCCCCCACTGTGATTAACAGACACGTGCTCATCTTCAAAACGGATGCTCCACCTTTTACACTTCTAGCTCCTCCTAAAGTCATGTCAACCCACTCCTTCCTTGCCATCCAGTGGTGGAGATCACTTCCTTACACCTTGATTGGAGGTCAGGTGTTGCCATAGTAACAAGCCAACCCTCCCCAAATGCCCCACCTGCCAAGGCCATCCYGTGATAAGGGTGCGGGGACATTTGCAATAATATAACTACAAAAACTTCTCTTATGCATATAATGCTCACCCCTTAATTGTGAGAGCCAACCATCTCATTACTCATTACTCTATAGCAGAAGTGGTGGGATGTTTCTGACAGGCACCAGAAAACCTCCTGGRGCTCCCTCTGGCTCTGCCAGCAGCAGGGCAGCACCCACCCGATGTATTCAGCCAAAAATCTCTCTGTGCACTCAATGTGCAGTGCCCCTCACAGAGCAGCCAAGCACCTGTRTGAGTGGCTGGTCCCAGGAAAGGGCCACAAGCCTTAGAGTTCCCTAATTTCCAGCTCTTTGATCTTCCCAGATGCAGGGAGGCAGACAAGCGCAAAACAAGGATTAAGCTGTGGGCAGAGATGCCAAAGCCAATCCTTTGTCTCCACCTCTGTGCTCTCAAAGGAGGCTGCAGTGGGGCATTCCCAGCATTCAGCCAGCACCCTGGGCAAAGGTTCACTACACACTGCTGTTACAAACACAGGGGACAAAATATTACCMAAACATCCTTCTCTCCATGGGGACCTGAATGCTGCTCCCTTTATCCTTCCCTGCTGCAGAGCTGTTACCAACTACAGTCATTAAAGAACAGCTGGCACTGTTGGAGTAGAGAGCTCTCTCCAAAGCCCACAGAAGCTGATGAAAAAGAATATTTCCTTTCTTCCACTGGATTTTGGATCAGATTCAGAGAGACCTTATGGTTTAGAAAGCAGGGGGTTGTTATTTTTTYCCCCCATTCCTATCTTACTTCTCCATCTCATGTTTGTGACTAGGGACCATTTCTTTTTTCCAATCTATACAGCCAGTGACAGCAGGTTGGGGCTGCTTGACCCCACTCCCCTCCATTTTTAGAGGAGATTTTAATTAAAAAACTCCACAGCAGGGCTGAAACTACTAGAAACTAGAAAGGAAGAAAGAATGAGGCAGAATAGCAAACAGCAGCAGACTTYCAATGTCCTTTGCTCATGATGTTTTTTCACATTTAAGTCTTTCACGGCTGTTCCATGCGTTGCTCAAAGCTCAATTTGTCTTGCACACAGATCTTACTGAAAGGTAATAAGCAAGTCCTAGCTAGAGAGTCAATTAACATGTAATCTTTGACATTTTGTATCAGCAGCAGCTGCCAAATGAGTTTTTTTTCTTTATACAGAATGAAATCTACTGCCYGAGTGCTTGAAATTTTGATTTATGTTACAATTTTTCCATATTCACTTAGGATGCTCTCTTCCAGCCCCATGGTGGGGAAGTGCTCTGAGTTTTGCCACCAAAATTATCAACTAAACTCTTCTTGAGCTCAGGGAGTAACAAATCAATCCAGCAGTTACTGGGGAGATTGAAATCTTCTTTCCTTTCACCTTTTCCTTTTGGGGCCAAGTTTTCAAATTCACACCTGTGAGGCTCTGACAAGTGAAGAGGTGGCATGTTTGCATGGCCACAGCAGCTGCTGACACTGCCTTCCATTAAACTGTTCCCTCTCCTACTGTACAAACAGCTCAGCTGCTCCTGAAACAAGTCCTGAACCCACCCCACAGCAGCAACTTGATCTGAGATTACCTGGTGTTGTCAGAATGCAAATCAGGAGAAGTTCAGCTGCTATTGCTTCATGAGAAAAAAACCACCAGGGGAGTGTGAAAGGCTGGGCAGCAGAGGCCCATCCTCACTTTCCTTCCTGAGTCACCAAGACACCAGGCCCTTTATTTGCAGTGCATTAACACCTGGAGCAGCCCTGGCAGAAAACATGACAGGTGAGGYGCTTTATTGGACCATGCAGGCACCTCAGAATTCAACTTGCATTCTGGTTGGACAGGGACTGCAATTTCTCAGATAACTGTGAAAGATTCCAGCTGAGGTTTCAATTGGTACAGCTACAGAAATATTTAATAATGGTAATTATATTACTATCACTGCTATGTAATTTCATAATGTGTAATAAAATGGTGCCTGTTAGTTTAAAATATGCACGTAACTAAATGTAGCAGCTGCAATAAGCTCCATCTTGCTCACCTGTCTGTATCACTGYTGAATCCCCACCAGTCACAACATGTCTGAGATTCCACATCAGTTCCAAAAAGCTGTAATTATCTGCCTTTGAAAGACTAACAAGTAAGCAGGGTTATATAAAAGGATTAAGCACACACATAAAAATAACATCCTAGAAACTGTAGGTGGACTAATCTCTGAATCACCTGAGAAGGCTGAAATTTCCCTCTTTTATAGAACTGCATGTTTTCTACATCTTGTTTAGCTGTGTAGAATGATTGAAATAAAGTGCCACCTGTGCCCAGCAGAAAGGCTGCAAGAATGTTGTCAGCAGAGCTCCAGCTCTGGGCCACTTGCCTGGAGCAGTCACAGCCCTGCAAGAGGCCCTGCCCATCTGAAGATCATGCAAGCATGGGTAAGTTTCACATCAAGGGAGGGATACCTTCACTGTTTTCTCTTACCACTTGTGAAAACAAGAACAAATAATAGCAACACTCAGAAAGAATGATTATCATCATTGTGTTAATGATGGTCATGGGAGAAAGGCTCCAGCTCAATGAGCTCTGCAAAAAAATTTAAAAATAGGAATAAATGGGAGAATGTGAAACCTGAATCCACAAGGAAGTGATTCACTGCAGTGCTGTGTGAACTGTGTAATCCTAAAGCAGAGTGGAGTTCAAGCCTGTAAGGAGAGATTTCAAGCCTGTAAAAAGATTTCTGCCACATGAATATGTCTGGTGCATCCCCAGYAGAAGGGGCTGTGCCCACTGAACCTGCTGCCCTCCCGCCAGCAGAACGGCTCCACCTCAGGTTCACTTCACAAGATGGTCAATTAAATCAAGCTGATGAAGCAGACAAACCCAGCCAAAGGACAAATTAAGCTGCACAGAATGTCTCGTTGCCAAGGCAGAAATGTAACACAGGGAACAGATGCAGAGGCTGCTGGACTCCCCACCAGGAATTACTGGCAATGTGGTCTCCATGCTGAAAGCAAAGCCATGCCGTGGGATGCATGATCCAAACTCTGAGGCTGGTTGTCTAAGGCTGCAAATGCAAGATGTGGCCAGGGTGTGTACTCTGTTGCTATCTGTTAAGGGTGGGGCAGGTATCTTCTGTTAATTGGGCAGTTTTGTTTTATCTCTTCCATGACCCATCCTCCCCCCAGGAGATCTCTTCTGTCAATGGGCCAGTGAGTGTCACTGCAGGACTGATAAAATTACAGCGTCCCATTGGGAGATGCTCYGCCCAGGGGGAGGAGCCAAGCATTCCAACGTGGATATAATCTGAGATTTGGAACACCTCAGGCAGCTTTTCCCACTGGATTCCCAGAGAAGCAGCTTTCTTCTCCACTGGATTGCCAGAGGAAGACCAGGCCAATCTACACGACCACTGGACCATCAGAGGAAAATTCCACCCTTTTCCAGGATCCCTGCTCCCACAGAACCACACCTGGYRCTGCAGGAGGGCTGCAGCCACCATTTAATGGGAYTGSTGCCCCCACCCTGACCCACAGGGTGTCAGGTCCTATTCTGACTCTGTATTCTGTCAGTGTTGTTTTGTATTACTGCATTTTTCTTTTTCCTAATAAAGAACTGTTATTCCTACTCCCATATCTTTGCCTGAGAGCCCCTTAATTTCAAAATTATAATAATTYGGAGGRAGGGGGTTTACATTTTCCATTTTAAGAGAGGTTCCTGCCTTCCTTAGCAGAAACCTSTCTTTTCAAACTGAGACACTGATAAAAGAAAAAATTAGAGAGRGAGAGAGAGATTATTTAAAGAATGGTCCAGCAGGTAACAGTTTACTATCTTTTATGAAGAATGGATCAATACAAGAATGCTCCCAATGAGAGAAGAAATTAATTCCAGTCAATGTTGCTGGTGTATGAGCAGAAAGGTCACTGAGGGTCTGGAGCAGGAGCTGAACAGATTGAAGTTTGTATTACACAGTGTTAGATGGAAATGCAGAATAATTATTTTTGCAAGCTTGCAAAGGATTAAACTGATTTAAATGGGATGAATCTAGCTGCAGCCTGCTCCATCAGCTGTGTGACAGTCATTAATATGCAGATTAGAAAAAAAGCCCAAACCCAGACATTTACTCTGCACTAAGGAAACAGCCTTCTTTCAAAACTTCAGTGACATCTCAGGCTTTACCACAACAGTGGCCAGATGTCTTCCAATGCACARAGATATTAATGTACAGATGAATTAATTTTCCAGGCTTTTTTTAAATGCCAAACAACTTAATTTGGGACTRTAATATGAAGTTCTAGTTTCACACTACAAATTTTAAAAGTATTTAGGAAAACAATATTGAATTTACTTACAACCATACATAGTAAGGTTCATAGAAWCATGGATGGGGTTGGGTTTGGAAGTGACCCTAAAGATCATCCAGTTYCAATGCTCCTGCCACAGCCAGAGACACCTTCCAGTATCCCAGGTTACTCAGAGCCCCCATCCAGCCCTTGAACACATYCAGGGATGGGGCAGCCRCAGCTTCTCTGGGAAGCCTGTGCCAGGGCCTCACCACCCTCACAGGGAAGAATTTTTTCCTAGCACCCAATAAAAACCCCTCACCTTTCAGCACTCCCTTGTCCTATCACCCCATAATTTTTAARAAGTCCCTCTCCAGCTTTCTTGTACCACCTTTGGGAACCTGAACTTGCTATAAGGTYTCCACAGAGCCTTCTCTTTTCCAGGCTGAACAATCTCAATTCTCTGAGCCTGTCTTCATAGAAAAGGTGCTCCAGCCCATTGTTCATCTCTGTGGACTTGGTCCAACAGGTCCATGAATGACAGAGGATGGCAGGAATAAGGAGGATTGTGACTCATTTGCACTCAGCAGACAATTTTGYCGTAGACAGCCTCACAAGTTTCATGTAGCCAGATGTAAGAGAGAGCTGCAGCTAGGGAGAAATGCTCCATTAGTAGCTGTGTGTTTCTGCTAGGATCAGCTACATATTACTGTCATTGTCATATTTTCTGAAAAATCTCTTTGCCTAAGATTTTCTCCTGGGAAGCTGAGAAGCCTCAGAGAAAAATGAAAACAATAATTAGCTCATTTGCTTCTCCTGCGTTTTGCTGCTTTGGAATGTGGTTTGGACATTGCCTACCAACAGGTGGTTGTCTGATTGGTTTCATGTGAATTGTTTTCACTCACTGGCCAATCAGTGCCAAGCCGTGTTGGGACTCTGGCGAGTCACGAGTTTTCATTATTATCTTTTAGCCTTCTGTCTGTATCCTTTCTCTATTCTTTAGTATAGTTTAGTACAGTATTCCTTAATATAACATAGATCATAAAATAATAAATTAGTCTTCTAAGAACATGGAGWCAGATTCATCATTTCCTCCCTATCACCGGGATCTCAGAAAATGCCACATATTACAGGTGAAAGTTTTAAACTTTTAAGAGTTTTACAACTCCTGTATGTGCCTCTTTCTCTGGACTGACTTCTTCAATGCTCCCCCCCTGCCTGCAACACCAGAACCCCAAGGGCTCTTGGCTCAGACACACCACAKCAGGCTGGGACCTTTGTGGGCCATTACCTGCCCCAAGAGCTGCTGCAACGCTGTGGTTCGTGCAAATCAGACTTGATCTTTGGATGCTGTGGATTGGTGGTGCAGCTCTTCAGCAAGTCCTCAGCAACTCTTGTGCATCTGTTTTCACAGCAGCTGCATCTCCTGCACCAGATATTGCAAGAGTTCCCCAGCCACCCCCGTGTCATGGGTGCTCCCCACCCAGCTCCCATCTCCATCCACATCCAGCTGGAATGCTCATTTAGTGGCAATGAACTCCCAACCATTGGCTGAGGAGAATTAGTTCTGTTGTTTGTCTGCTGATGCTTTATAATCTCTACATATGCACAGCCAATTTTGTTTTTAACCACACTTGCTGTTCCTCTCAATCTCAAAGCCTCCTGAGAAGTGGTACAATCCCAYTGGTTCCCATTTCCATGACACATGCTCCCAAGCACATTCAATTAATGTGTGCATAATTGCCAGCTCACATAGGCTCAATCATTAGTGTCTAAATCAGGTATTTAACTAACCCTTTTAAATCACTGGGAGGGTGATTTAAACCAAATTCATATACCCTTGTGGTGTCAGGCTCAGTGAAGTGGTTTGGGTTTGCAGTAAATCACACAGCATCCCAGCCTTAATGCCTTCTGTTTCATAGGCAGGATCTAGAACAAGCAAAATYCTCTAATACACAGAATCCTGTTACATTTCTGAGAATGGGGATAAGGCAAACTGCCTTGAACAGCAGTAGAAAAATGGAGCAACCAAAGCATTCAGCATTACAAAGGAGCACCCAGGGATCTRAAAGCAGAGTGAGAGAGGCAAGGCATTCTTCTGAATATAGAGCACAAGGGAAAAAACATGAATGTCCAATTCAGATTGATCTGGGCTCAACTGGGAAATATGCAATTAAATGACAATCTGGCTTCTTGTTGAGCTGTGACATGGGACATTCTGACATCCAGCCTAGAAACTTTATTGGTGCCTCACAGTACTCAGTGTCCTCAAGTCTTTGTGAACCAGCATAAGCATAAAGTACAGACTCTAACAGCTGGTGAACAAGGGTGTGGGAAGAGAGAAGAAAGTCAAAACCACAGTTTGTAGCCTAAGACAAAACACTTTCTTTGCTTTTAGGTGTGGCCAGGAGGAAAGAAGTCCCTGTGGCTTCCSTATAGAAAATTATAAATATAGAATTTTGTTGATAAACACATTAATATTGTTAATTCAAGACAGASAGACAGACTTCTAGTTTGCAACACTACCAAATCAGACTTTTCAAGAAAATCATTGTGCACGGTTTTGAACGCTGTGTTTATGCTTGCCCTGGTTTCACACTGGTCCCTGCCAAAGCATCTACAAAGTCTCCCACTGGGGGCTGGACAGTGGTTATATGACAAGACACCTAAAATCAGTGTATCTACAGTTCAAAGCTAGTCCCATGCAGAACTCTATGCTGAAAATACCAACCAAAACCATAAATGCTTGAAAAAGAGCATAACTGAAATCATGCTGCCATCACTCAGCCAATGTCTGTCCTTTTGGGCTTCCASTCATCTGCCAAGGAAATATCAGTTTATAGAATTTCTGAAACTTTTTTATTTTTTTCAAGAGGAAAGACAACACAAAGCTACCCRGGCACTCTTGGCTCTGCCACAGATTTACAGCTACCCCCTACTCTAATTCTCCATTTACACACATGAAAAAAACCCAGTATTTTAAGAACTCATATCACTCCCACTTGCTTGGAGGTGAAAGAGATTAAGACGTTCAGGGCAAGGATTTTTATTAAGATTTTACTGTATCTACTACAGCCACTGAATTCTGAATTCTATTACATACGAATTGTAAAATAAAAGGGCCAAAATGTGGCATAGTGAAATATTTATTTTTTATAAATGTTTGTCAGAACTTCTGTTATACTTGGCTTTTGTCTGTAAGAGTTTTTAAAGTGATGATTAAAAAAACCATACCAAACCAACCAAACAAAAAAACAAACAAAACCAAACCAAAACAACAAAAAAACCCCAAACCAAACCAACTAAAAACTCCACAAAACCTTAAACCCTTAATAAGCTTTACTCATAGTGCATCCTCCATCCTCAGTATAAAATACCATGGATTGGATTCCATGCTGAGTGCCTGCTTTAAGTAACACTAAAGAAATACTAGATTCACTCAAAAGTAACAGCAACTTTACACAAAAGTCTAAGGTTTACTTTCTTCCCTTGTTTTCCTCACTTCAGACGAGGCTATGGAGAGGCTCTGTAGTTAAAGCATCACATGGAAAGCTGGAAGTTCTAGTACAGCTTCAGGTAAAGCAAAATAAAAATATCATTAGACTAATCCCCAAAAAGTGGAATATAATCATTGTGGCAGTCCTTTTATTTTCTGCTAAGTTACATAGAAATTTAAATTTTCTGTAAGCATGGTGGTTTGGTTATTCTTTTTAATTCTGACTTAAAAAAATTAAAGCATGAGAGTGGCTGAAGTACACCATCTACAGCTTTGTCATGTTTTCAGTTTAAGCATACCTTAAGAGGCAGAGAGAGAACTACAGTGGGCCACATTTCTAATGCAGGTGCATTATGTTAGCAAAGACCTTTTGCCAGAAAAAAATAATCTACTCAGGCAAGTGGGAAAAKAATTTACTCTAAATAAATATATTCAAGTAATACAAAATTAAAACATAGGATAGTCCCAGCATTAGCCATACCAGTGTAAGGAGTTTTATCCTGTCACTGTTGTGCTCTTTTCCAAAGCCATAAATTCCATATTGGTTGATATCAATRAAGTCCCCAAAGTGCTCATGACCAGGTGGCTCCTTGAGCTTGCCCAAGATCTCTGTGAGCAGAAGGCTCAGGTGAAACTCCCCAGTGTGCTTCAAGGGAAGTGTAAGGGATKAAGTTAATGCTCCAGTTCCCTTGGGGTATATTAGGAAGCTCCTACATGACCTCTTGTTCTGGTTTGACCCTGGCTGGACACCAGGGGACCCCCCCAAAGCTGTTCTGTCACTTCCCTTCCTGGCTGGACAGGGGAGAGAAAACGTAACAAAAGGGTCACTGAGCTGAAATAAAGGCAGGCAGAGGTCATTCACCAATTACTGCCACAGGTAAAACAGACCACACTTGGGGAAATTAATTGGATTTATTATTAAGGGTAATGAGAAGTAAAACAAAACACCTTTGCCCTCATGTCTCCCTCCTTCCTGGGCTCTACCTCCTCCCCCTCAGAGCTCAGGGGGATGGGAATGGGGGCTGAGGGGGGAATGGGGGCTGAGGTCAGTTCATCACACGTTGTTTTGTCTCTGCTGCTGCTTCYTTCTCCAGCTCAGCTCCAGAATAGGGTCCCTCCTTTGGGTAAATACTCCATGGACCTCTGCAGCCCTGGTCCCACCCATGGGCTGCAGCTCTGCCCAGACTGATGTCCCTCCACAGGGACACAGCTCCTGCCAAGACCCTTCTAGACMAGGGCTTCCCATGGGATCACAGCCTGCTTTGGGCATCTCCCTGCTCTGGTGTGGGCTACAGGTGGAGCTCTGCATCCCCATGGACTCCCTGGGCTGCAGGGACACAGCTGCCTCACCACGGGCTGCACCAGGGGAATCTCAGCTCTGGCTCCTGCAGCACCTCCTCCCCCTCCTTCCCACTGACCTYGGTGGCTGCAGAGAGGTTTCTCTTACATATTCTCACTCTGCCTGCAACTCCTTCTGCACAATTGTTTCCCCTTTATTAAATATGTTATCCCAGAAAAAAAAATTGTTTCCACTTCATTAAATATGTTATCCCAGAGGAGTTACAGCCATCACTGCTCTTGGCAGGTTTSTCTTGGAGCTGGCTGGCACTGGCTCTGCCAGATATGGGGAGAAGTTTCTGGCAGCTTCTCACAGAAACCAAATTGTCCCTCCCCTGCTACCAAAACCTGGCCAAGCACCCCCAACACACCCATWCTGCTGGCAAAGCTTTGAGCCAACGCTGGCAAATGGAGAAAGCAGCTCCGAAGGACAACTCAGTCCTGGTGAACTTCTAGGTTCAAAAATAGACAACATTTCTCTAGCACTTCAGTAAATKATTTTTGTAGCATCACGTGGTCTGACCTCACCAAAGAGCACAGCTATGCCATAWGAATTCTAAGTACTACAATTGGTAGTAAAAAGCTCTTGTGCTGTAGCACCATTCAGGAGTTCAAATCAACACCCAGAACAGGGGAGTAACCTGAACAGAAATGGAAAACATCTCTGGGTGAGCAGSACTACACTCCAAATAGAAAAGGCTTCACGTGCAATTCATTTCAGGTTTGGAAATGCAGCCTGAATAGCTAAACCCAAACTCTAAATAGGATGTCACTGTCTAGACAAACTCTGTGGCAAGTGAAGGGTGGCTGTTTCTGCTGGAGAAACTGATTGCCCTTTGACCAATAGGTAAAAGGTATGCACAAAGCATAGAGATTTTCTGATTTGGACCTTTTTTATCATATCTTGGATTTGAACTCTCTCACTCATTCAGTCACCATTAGATGAAAGGAATATTTGACTAATRATACCTGAACATGTATTGGAACAAGCTATCCATCCCTAAAGTATTCTGTACTCTACTTTTAATACCCTGGGCCAATTCAGCTCCCAGAAGGTATTTTCACTCCAAATGGCAGTAGCAAAATAAATGCTATAAAGGCTAATCAAAAAGGGGAACCATTTCCAGAGCAAAGTGTAAAAACATTGACTGGCTCTGTAATCCACTGTGATATTTTGTCCCTTATTTCACTGCTTGCCCATAAAGAATATTACCAATGCAGAGCTCCTGTGGTCTCATTCTCATATATCTTTATGTGTTCCTGTAAAACACACTTGCAGAGTGTTTCATTAGGGTACACGACACAAAATGATCCCTTATTTTCCAGAAGATAACATTCCTTGAACTGAAGAAAAACCCAAAGCAAGGCTTGCTCTATAAATTCCCTTTGTTTGTTTTCATTCCAAGACAGTGAAGACTTTTTGATCCCTTTAAATTTACCTAGGCTGATAGTTATTTCCACTTTTCAGGAAAATTTGCAACATTTCAAAAACCAGGAAGAGCTCTGTGAAACATATTGACTATGATTTCTCTCTTTATCCCCCTTTAGCAAACTAGCCTGTAAAAAGTACTTTTATAGGGAAAATAAAGGTCATTTATAGTGTTGTCAGAGACATTTATTTTGTTTTTCTCCTTTACTGGCAGCCACTACTCACTTCAAGCCTTGCACTGAACATTTATGAAGAATATGTGACCTAAGAATAAGGAAATGTAAGTGATGATTTTGCTCTTATTTAAGATCCCACCAAAGACCATCCTAATAATTCCTTCAGAGTGAGCTCTGACAAGCATCCTTGTTAGGAATATAAGAAAGGTCTTCTGTCACTTTTTTCTCTTTTGCTGTCATTAAATGCCCAGAAACSTGAGGTGTCAGAGAAACCTTTGAGGTCAGCTGCCCTGTTCTTCCCACCAGGCTCATTCCCAATGTCTGGCTGTATTTTACTCAGTGCAAAAACAGAGCTACTCAAGATGAGCTTCAGGTATTACCTTCCAGGCTAACAGATCTTCCCAACAGGATGTTAATTCTGTTATTTGACCTAATATTTCTTTTCCTTGATGATTTTATTCCATGGTTTTGTTTGACACTGAGCTCTGCTCTTTCCCCTCTGGTGAAATCCTTAAACATTGCTGATCAGGGCACACACAGGCACTTCACAGAGTCTCAGAATGGGTCAGGTTGGAAAACACCACATTGGGTCACCTGGTCCAACCTCTCTGCTCCAGAAGGGTCATCCCAGAGCACATGGCAAGGAATTGGACCAGACCTGGTATCAGTCACAGTCACAGCATTTTTGTCCATCAGTATTTATCAAGAGAGAATCATGCTGGTTTCCTTTCTCTGCTTCAACCATTTTGAAGGTTGATGGGAACACAAAGGACTTGAACAGAATATTTTGTTAGGCAGATATCAAAGATCTGTAATTTGTACTATCCTTTGAAATATGTGGCACTGTTTTTAATCACTTAAGCACAATACAGGCAAGTTGAGAGCAGGAACTCATGAAAGATCACCTTAATCACTTACCTGGTGGAACTATAGCAGGAATGGAAATGATACTGCATATTTATGTCCTAATAGCAAGTCTGATCCTCAGGATGAGCCAAAATACATCTCTGTGACTGAGTGAACATGAAAGTCTTCCCAGATTAAAGTTGCCCTCATTTCAAGGGAGAAAAAAAGAAATTGAATAGAGCTGCTATTGATGGAAATAATGTCTGCTCTGATGGGAAAGCTGGAAATGCCAATTGAGAAGCTGTTAAACCACGTGCAGCACCACTCAGTAACCTCACTGTCATTGTATCACAAAAGGGAACAGAACATCTGCAGTTCACTGCAGGATTMCCATTACCTGAACAAGCCACACTTTTCTTAATGATGCCATCTGCAAATAAGCTCATGTCACTCCCTGTTCAAACTTTCAGATACAGCTCAAACGTACCTACAAATAGCAAAAATTGTAATCTGGTGTAAAGAAATCCAACCATCAACCACAACCCCAAATATAACCATCCATAAACTATGACTTTGTGCACATCATCTGTTTCACAAAGCTCTGCTCTGTGAGTGCTGATAGCAGTCATCCTTATTAACAGATCAAAAKAATTACAAAATAAAAATGAACCTTATTTTTATTCAATACTAGTAGCAGAGTCCTCAAYTGAATCTCACTGCTCTTACATAAATACAACTCTAGGTGTAGGTAAGACAAGACAGGCTTGCAGTCTTTTARGGCATAGGATGGGTTGATAATTCTACCTCCAAAAAAGATTAAGTGGGATTTGGGAAAGAAGTTCTGCCTGAGGGGTCAGTCCCAAACATTCAGTATGCCTTTGTCCCAAGAGYTGGATTTTCACAAGGGCCAGAAAGGTAAAACTTCCTCACTGGGTCAATTTCCACATTTCCATTGCCACTTCACCGAACCCTCTGCGATCAGACTCCTCCACAGGTGAAAAATTCAAGCYAAATATCAACTCCTGATTATGCAAGTTGAACACAGCTCCAAAAGATTCCCTCACACACCAGATTTTCTGCCCACTTGGATCKTAAATAATTTGAACAATTCAATATCTTGCAGTATAATTTTTGCTACATTCTTCCTTTCTCTACTAAYTGTGCTAAAAGGACTGCTCTTTCTTAAGATGCAAGAGGTTTTCTCCTGTGTTTTGGGTTTGGCTTGGTTTTTTTTAAATTTGTAAAGCACATGTCCATGTTGTGAGCAAATTATTGGAATGTGAAATAATTTTCCTTTGTTAATATTGAATGGTTGTAGTTCATATTCTATACAGCAGTGCTAAGATGTTGTGTGGACTAAGAAATTTATAACTTTAGAAGAATTAAAAATATTGAAATGTTTTGAAAATCTAAATTGTATCAGTGTCACTTCTGTAATCTTGTTGGAAAACATGCCATTAAAAGCAATAACAATTTCTGCTTTTTAGGTCATGGGAGACAGAGCTGGGGAAAAGACCTGAAAAGTATTTTTAAAATAACAATTAAAAAAGGAAGCATAAAATTCAARTGTTTATGATTTAGTATAGGAAAATGTGATATAACTCACCAATTATATATCAAGACTTAAGTTACATAGGTATGTATGGCTGTGATATACCAAAATTAAAACAAACAAAACCCCAAAACTTTGTCCAAATACAGCCAGACCTCTTCCAGACAGAATTACTCAGTCTATCTGAAACAATGTACTTCAGAATTCTTCAGTGATGCACAGAAAAATATTTTTCTGTCMCCTTTTCAGAGATGTTTTACACCAAGTTCACCACTGTTAGCACATGTAATCAAGAGACTCTAAAATGGTTTTAACAGCAAATGAGCTGTTTCAATAAACTGTACGTTTTTGAGACTGCTTTCTTCCCTTTTAAATAACAGAAAGCATTGTTCTTATAAATCAACACTGAATTTCAACCAGGAATTACAAAACCAAAATTTCTTATCCAGATTAATCATACTGATRCATTTGATGCATCAGTTTCTATCACACTACAAATGTTAACAAACATTTCATGGCTCATTCTTGCCAAGTTTACTGAACACACACAGAACCAACCCTGACACTTGTGACCAGATCTGGTCAGTGACACAAAATGACAACAAGGTCTCCACCCTACAAACCCAACATCCCTGGGGCTCCTGGTGCACCCTCAGGATGAAACCAGAGCAAACAAGATGCCACTGAAGTCAAGCAATTCTCAGCTCTTTTCCATGAACAAATTTAAGCTCCCCATTGCCACAGCTAAGGGAGATACTATCACCACAGGTTTGCACTCTGATTTTCTCCAGCACCAAGAGAACCCAGCAGACTCAGAAGATGCTGACAACCAATTTACTACATTGTATCCACTTAGTCAAAAGCTTTTTTCCATTTTTTTACCCAGGACACCCATAAATAAGTTAAATCACATAAAAAAGTTTGCCTTTATTTCATGGAGGTACTTTCTTGGTAAGAGACTACTAACTGGAGGAACAACTTGTCAGAGTCAGTGCACACCAGCACTTTTTAATTAGCTACGAAAGGGAAACCAACACTTAAGAAATTGAAGCATTAGAAGAAAACATCAGACAATTTTTTATTTATTAATAATTTTTATAGCTCAAATTTAAAAATATTAAACCAGAAACAATTCAAGATTCATGAAGAAAAATCTGGAACTATGTACATGCATAATTAAGAATATCTTGATTCTCATCAATATTTACTTAAGCTTTTTGTACAAATTTTTTCACACTGTCATATTTACAAGCATGTCTGTTTAAAACATATGAACATACATCTCTTATAGCATTTACAAATCTTTTGAATATATTTTTTCTTAAAAACAAAAGAATATTTCCTTGATTTGACAGTTTTGGTTTCACCTTATGATACTAGACAGGTATTTATTCAGTGGGATTGAAACAGTTATCATTATTCAAATAGCTAAATAACAGTCATCCTACTGATACCCAAAATTATCACATATGGCTTTAAATACTTCCCAAACTCAAAGGATCATCTCACAGGTATAAACTACAGTCCATCTGTGGTGTGTTTCTAATTAAATCTTGAGCCTTTGTTTGGGCTAGATCCACAACTCAGCAGACACTTTCTAAGCATGAACTCAGAGCTAAGAGGCCCTTTCAAATTATAGAAGAAACAACATTGCTTCCAGACAAGTCAAGAACATATGAAGCATATAGAAAATGGGATGTATGGGCTTTTCCAGACACTCTAGCTATCTTTACAGATGGTTTTTACCATGGGATACCACAGTTTTGAACAGACAATATTTGTGTGAATTTACAGGAATYGAGTGAGAGATCTTCTAAGAAGGGGAAGAATACTTTTTCCTTAAAAGCATTTTCTAAAAAAAAAAAAGTCTGAGAAGGTTTTGCACATAATACATCTAAGTTACTGATACAATCCAACCAGTTAGATCACTTCACAAATCAACTAAAAATCCATCAGCTTGCTCACTTTTGGTTGGGACAAAATCTGGCTTTGGCAAATCAAGAAATCATCTCCTTTGAGCACTGCTCTCTAGAGCTCCTGCACTGATTCTTCCACAGCTTGCTCCTCCACAGGCTGCACAGCTTCCTGAACATAAACAATGAACTCTGAAGCCTCCCCACCCTGGGTATAGACAGTGACAGTCTCGATGCCCTCCACCTCATCCGAGGACACCACCAGGTGATGCTGCTCCGACAGCTCCACCGCCGCCTGCTGCAGCGTCTCCTGGATCATCAGCGTGTGCTTGGCTGACTGCTCCTCTTCCTTCACCTGAGGGAGGAGACAGGGGAGAGCTCACAGAAATTTCACCTTGCCAAGAAGTACCTGCTGTTGTGATGATTAATGGAAGTACAGCCCRCAAATTAGCAATCAAACAGTTTTGGAAGAAAATGTCAGTTTTGCAGAAAATGCAAGCACTTTTGATTAATGAGTGTGTAGCTAGGCAGAATAGTGAAAGCACCAACACAGCATCTCAGTTCTGGGCACAGAGCTAGAGTTTCAGGAACACTGCTCTTTAGAGACAGCTTTAATCTCTCAGGAGTCACTAATTCAAAACTGCTTTTATTTAAATAAATCTGAACTCAATCAATTCCTCTAGTAGCACTGAGTTGAGAACCCATCCAAAACCATGTGAGAAAACRCCTACTGTACCCACCTTTCTCTTTCTCCCTAGTCAATGGCTGCTCTTAGAAGTGCAAATTTCACTGTAAACCTTAAGGGATTTTATTAGAAAAATGTGAAATATAAATATCACTGAAATAGGTTCCTAAGGCCTACTGTTTGTGAGGCAGCAATGTTTACRTTATTGAAAGGAGAGTGACATAAACAAGTGAAAATAAAGGATTTTTTAMTGAACATTTTGCTGTTTRTCAAAATTTTAAAAAGCAACACAATCTGGTGTTGAATTCCAAATTCATACAAGTGCCTGTCAATTACTGAAGTACAGTACATACTAGAATGCAAAACCCAATCTCAATCCTCTAGCAGACCCTTATAAAATTCCTATGCAACGTACTCCAGACAAGAATAAATAAACCAGGAAAATGTAAGTGATGTGGAAGAAATTCTCTAAAGTGTTAGTGATAAAATAATCTACTTTTAAGGAGAGAATGGAACAGCAATTTTTCAGTGTGCAGGACATATACAAAAGCATTTGTTAGGGGAAAGTCTCCCTACCCATGGCAGGAAGGTTGGAATGAGATGATCTTTACAGTCCTTTCCAGTCCAAACCATTCTAGGAATCCATGGTTCTGTTTGCTGGAGCACAGTGTGCTCCTGCAGCACTGMACTCTGAAGTGATCTTAGAAAGAAGAGGTCAGACATGGTAGATTCTATGAAGTGTGGAATCTAAGTTACAGAAGTTAAAAAGGGCTAATTTTTTTTTAGTTAGAAGCTGGAACAAAAGCAAACAGCAGTAGCACAATTGAATTCAAGTAAATATRATTAAGATCATTAATGCTGTTTAAGAGGGGAGTGGGAACAGAAGGGAAGAACTACAATGGGGATTCCAAGGATCTGTTTGGTCCCTTAGAGACCAGCAAGGAGAAAAATAGGCTCTATATGTTTGTTTTCCTGTTGCTCTTTTCTCATTTATTTTTTTCCCTAAGCAACCATTATCTTTGTTATACAGTGACTTTGCTTCTGACTTTTCTATTTCATGTTTAAAATACCTGTCAGAAGATTTCAGAGATTCACAAGCCCCTTAGGACTTCACAGCACTCTGAACTTTCACTCAACTAATAAGGCTATAGAAAGCCTTTTCTTGAACAATAACAAGTATGTCCAGGTGTTAAATTATTCAGAGGGCCCCAAGTCAGTATGGCTGTAATATACTAATGAAATACATGTGGATTTTATCTGGTGAAAGATTTAACATCTAAAGGGAATCTGGCCATTGTCACTGACCTTACTGCAACAGCACAGTTGTACCCACCAATGCCCACTCTGCCTTCATTGCACAGGATTCATTTTATAGGGAGAAAAAATACAGGAGTGGAATGAAGTCCTTTTCACATTCTGTTTCTTCTATCAAACATATCTGAGTGTTTTATTTGAAATATTCTTTAAACAGCTCCTGCTGAAGTTCAAGCTCAACRCAAATAGATGATGCTGGATGTTTTTCTTGACACAGTAAAATTTGCAACCAGCCTCAGAAAGAACAATTTATGCTGTCTCAAAATGCAGGTATCATAGAATCAAAGAGTAATAGAATGGTTTGGATTGACAGGGAACTTGGAGATGATCTAGTTCCACCCCCTCTGCCATGGGCAGGGACACCTCCCACTCCCTGTCCAGCCTGGCCTCCAGCACTCCCAGGGATGGGACATCCACAACTTCTCTGGGCAATCTGTTCCCATGTCTCACTACCCTCTGAGTAAAGAATTTCTTCCTAACATCTAATCTAAGTCTCTCCTTTTTGAGTTTGTAAACAAAGCCCCTTGTCCTTTCCCTATCTGCCTCTCTTTGAAAAGTRAGGAGTTAAATAATGAAAAAAACCCATAGAAATGTAAACCTGTGTCTATTGCTGCTCCTAATGCACCCTTTTTTATTTTATAATTATTAAAGAAACCTTAAATCCTACTAAAAGCAACTGAGCTTTAGTGAAWTCTTATCCCAAACTCCCTTTTCATAACTGTCCTCTCCTCTTTCCTGAGGGTACTTGCTCCACTGTCAGCTCTGTGGAAGTTATGGACATACACAAGATCTACTAATGAATATTGCAACAGGCCATGAAAAGTCTAATCACCATTGAAGTCAGATAGGAAGCTGCAGTTAAAAATGTTAGATAATTAGAATCTCACAGCTTGTTATGAATCAGCTCACAATTACAGCCCTTGTTGCTAGAGATGCTCAAACGAATACAGAAATAGGGGTGTCTAAAATGTGGCCCTATAATTATGCAAGATACACTAATCCCTCCTGTTTTAGTGCACTACACATAACCCTCTGACAACATGCCTCAGGCCAGAAAAATTACACTACATTTGCTAAGAGCTGCAAGAATGCACAACACAGTATGAGATGGATCTCACTGTTGTCACTCTAAATCAAAACCCATAAATAATTTTAAATATAGCTTTGTGAATGTACATAAATAATGAAGAGAGGAAAATAAACAAAGCATAGTTGACACAAAAATGAAACTAAAGCAGAATCTCATTCAATTCAATAGCAGCAATCTAATACTTATTCAGTTTTATATCATTTTGAAATGAAAATGGCCAATAAAGAAAGTTAATTTAAACTCCCTACCTGAATTTATCAATGTGGGTTTATTACCCTTATCATGCAGGGTAAAGAAAACTAATGCCTTTATTTCTGGTGTTTCTAGCTTCCAGTATCTTTTTTGGACAGCTTTCTGTAATCCTTTTAGTTTGACAAATCACCACATTATTTGGGATATTTACATTTCAAATCAGTTCAATGTTTACATGCTTCTGCTTGGTTCCTATTAGATTGTTCCACAGGGAATAATCTCAAAATGTTAATTTACATCCCTCAAATTGATGAAACAGTGGGACAGCTGCCATCTGAATGAACGAAGTCACCACACTCAATTCTCTTTATTGGCTTCTGAAATCTTTTGAAGAGCAGCATCCAAGACCTCTTTTCTATTTGAGAGTCAGCTGAAAAGCATCTGTCTGCTTATCCTTCATTAAAGAATGCCAGCAAGGAGCTGAAGCCACACACAGCTGGCACATTAAATCAAGTCAGTACCTGCATAAATATTYTTTATTAACTAAATCTGTCTCTCACAAAAGCCAATGGGACTTTCAGCACCATGTTTTCATACGAAGCTCAACATCTCTAACTTCCAAATGTTCTTAATTTACATATCCAAGGACCATCCAAACACATGGAAGTATTCATTTCAAATGGGTCTCTCTTAGAGGAATCTCTTTATCTCAAAATAAGAAAGTATTTTTAAATTTGAAATAAATTAATTCAAGCCATTGAGGAAAACATACTTCTTTCCTTTCCTGAAAAGGAGTAAGAAAAAATATTTGCAGTAAGATGCTAAAGCCTTTTCCTTACTCTAGAGCTCATTTTGTGAAATACTGTTATATTTTACTTGAAGTCAGCAGGAGTTCCAGGTCCATTGTGCTCAAAACCGTTTTGCTGGGCCTGTCCCCAAACCCTCAGCAGAATCTCTCTCTTGATTTCAGATTGAATGCTGCTTTTCAGTTCACCATGAAGCAGAAAAGTTAATCACAGAGATCTTTCAGATTTCCAAAAMCTTACACTAGGCTGCAGATGCTGCTATAGATATCATATAATATTAGTAAGAAAATATACAAAATATCTCCAGAAAGGATTAAAATGAAAGCATTTTAGATCACAGAGAGCACCTGGATATGTGATGTGTCAGCTTCCATTGGTGCCCATAAGCTTTGTTCAGCATCGTTTGAATAATTTCAACTCTTTCTCAGTTCTGGTTTACATACAGTTATATTGTGTGAAAAAGACACACAGAAAACTCAGTAATTTGATCATTTTGAATCTCTATAATGAGCTAAAAAACAAAGACAATCTGGTGCATAATGGTTTTGGAATAATAAGAGGCTTGAGTATGAAAGAGTTGCTTTGCATAAAATAAAAACAGCAAGGGGACAAACAAATCTCCATACTGTTGATGCAGATTTTTAAAATGTTATAGCAATTGGCTGGTTCAATAAATCCCAACAGAGGGACTGTGGCTGGGCATGGCTGGGTCACCCCACCTCCTTTTGAGGCAGAATGGCAACACTGCCATTGTTTTAGGAGCTCTCAGAGGAGAGTGATCTTAACTGAGATTTTATCTGTCCCTTACAGAGATGAGAACTCCTCAAAGGCTGAGGAAACAGGGCCTCACTGCCCCATTTAAAACTTTCCATTGCTGTTACTGCCACAGGAAACATCAGAGTGCTCTGTGTCCTAAAGCAACTACAAAATTGACAATCAACATGTACATAACTGCCAGTACTGGCAAATTTTCTGGATTGCCACCAGCATCCATCATCACATCAGGACCAATCCAAGCAGACTGAAATACAAGGTGTGCTGCTGAAGCACAATGCTCAGCAGCCTCTGATGTGACAGCCATGCTAATAATAGGCATTTACTTTTGAAGATGTGCTATGCTATAAAATTATTTTCTGTGATCTGCTTTGAGCTGRTGTATAATCTTTGCTCTGCCTTCCTACTGCTGTCACTTTGAAGAAGGTGACTTACCATGGTAGGTTTTTACTGGAGCCTGAAGAGATCACAGAATAAAAGGATGAAAAGAACTAAAATAAAGGGTGAAACACATGGAAATCCAATATTTTCTGGTTATCTTCTGATAGAGATCTGTTTAGTTATTGTAATAGCTGATATACTTATTCTCCAGAACACATTATGTCTAAGTTAAAAAAAGGTTACTATCCTTTTCAGAAACAGACTTAACCTTTCACTTCAGTCTACAGAAGTATTGTAAAAACATCAGTTCTGTCTCATCTTTCTGAGTGGATAGAAAAGAAAGATAATTCAGCAGCCAACTACTGCACTTTATTGTTAATATTTATGTAGCTTTGGAACAGGACCTGGATTTTATCAGCTATKCTACATGAAAAGAGAAGTTCATGCTCCAAAGGCCTTATAATTTCAGTATCATTTCAGCATAAAACAAGACAAAGCAAGCAGACCTAGAAGAGGGGAGGTGAGAGTGTAAAACATGGATGAGACAGGGGTAGTTCAGTGTGCCAGGCATTGGTGTCAATAGACAACAGCYTATTCACAGATAATTGCTGCCATCATATTCTTGACGAGTAATTGAGAGAAGACAATGAGGTACAAATTGCTCCTCATTAAAAATCCACACAACTAAGCACAATATGGAAGAAGGCATTAGAAATTTGTTTGAAAAAAGTAATAAGCAACTAAATCTTCATGGACTGAGCAAAGGTAGGAGACAAAATCTTTACAGCWAATGAGAAATGGGACTCTAAGTCGGAAAGGAGTAAAAAATTCAGGAAAGGAAAACAAGATTTTGTTTGATGTGGCGTAAAAAGGAACATCAAGCAAACAGGATAAGAGAAGGCAATGACAAGAAGAGGAGAGAAAGTAATCTTTGAGGTTTTTTTCTGAAAGAATACAAAAGGGATAAAACATAAGCTCTGAATGTCAGAAGAAAGATTATCAGAGTTAACTGAAGCATAAAATAATGATGGCTTGGGCAACCACTGTAGCTAAAAGGTTGAAATGAGAAACCATAGAGGAGTCATCATTCAGAACAAATTGGCACCATTTAGGTATTCACCTGCAGGCAAGGCACAAGAATGTTCCTGAGGAGGAAATCAGCTCTCTGGCTTGAAAAATAGAAAAGACATCCCACAAGTTCAGAAATAAAGTGGACTTCTGATGAACAACTGTGCAGAAAGGCTGATATAATCACTTTATAATAATAATGACTAGTGATTAACACAAACTTCTCAGCCATCTTCAGAGTGAGCTATAAGTGATGGTTCTAGAGCACACAAACCCAGTGCAGTATCACAGGCCTAAGAAAAAATAAATTACCAGCAAATTTGTCCATTACTATCTAAACCCTGAAAACCAGATAACATGCAACTAAATTTAACTGGTTACAACAATGCAAACCAATCTAAACCTTTGGTTTGCAATCCAAAATTCTACTGCTCACGAGCAGTAATTTGATGCAAAGATAAAAACTCATTTGGACAGAGAACCCTACATGCTTTCAACTCTGCATCAAAGAGATCTGATACAAGAAATAAACTGCATTTATGAAAAAAATAAATTAATTAAACCAGGTAGCATCTTGCTGCCATTAAACATTCCTGCTAACAAACACTAGTAATGGAAGAGCAACAAGCAGAAGAGAAACTACAGCTGATGGACAGACCAAGAAGAGGAAACACTTCTGATGTTCTGGTCAATGCACTGAGGAATTCAGGAACTAAGCTTTTAATATATTGTATGAAACCAAAAATATGCACTTTGAATATTGTTTCCTTGGAGAGTTACTTACAGCCGTACACACTAAAAGAATCTCCTCTGCAAAAAAATAACATATGAGGGCTGTTCATTTATGAAGGTGATGTTTCCTCACAAGAAACTCATTATTTAAATCAAACACATGTTTAACTTAGAAGAAACATTTTCATGGAACAATTAATATTCKTGTCTGATGTACATTCTAATTGAAAGAAACAACTAAACATCAAGGCAGTTTGTAGTGAAACATTATCTCTATTCTAGTTAACACACAGAGTTACACATAGATTTTGTGTGAAAAACCAGTCTTTGAACACAGGCCTGCAGAGACTGTAAATCAAGGGTATGTGTGATACTGGCCTGACTGCTTATGCTTGGCATGTAAGCCAGGAAAACAGTCCACCCCTATAAATAATGGATTGAACAGCCTCTTCTAGCAAAATAAACAAAAAAACCAAATGAATCAATCTCCACCCTAAGGCACAAGGGCAAAAGTACATCTGTAACAGGACAYAGAGAGTGGAATGTGCAGAAAGGGAAGTCTCCTGTTTCATCCCTCCAGACCCTTCACCTTCCCATGTGCTGGTCCCACCAAACTCCTTTCTCCCCAGTCTTTTGCCTGTATTTACCATCCACTATGAAGAGTATTTCCTGGCTTTTCTAAGCATTTATTAATCTCTTTCMTAGCTGTTCTTCAAACTCAGCACTCTTTTCTCTCTCCTTTTCCCCACCTTGCTACCYTTTTCATCTTTAAGCAGAGCAGAACAACTCAAATGTCCTGCCATGAAGAAATATCTTCATCAGCTCTTTTACAGAGAGATCCAGAGTGGATCYCTAGTAACTGAACAAGGATGGACTTCTCCTGCCACGCTGTGATCAAACCTTCAGAGGGGATTTTTGCCAGTCTTAGATCATATTGGTAAAACTTCACATTACTAATTTTTTTTCCCTCAGGCATTTGATGAGATATTTATATTACACTCCTTAGCAGCTGCATATTTTCAGAGCTCACACAACTGGATTTATCCCAAATTAGAAAAAAATTAATTTTGATAACAGATTAGTAAACTGACTCAGAGGCAAAATTAAGATAAAATCATTTCAGGCTTCAGACAAAACCTTGGAAAGGTCTCATACACGTGACTCTAACAGAGCCAGCAATGATTCCTATTTACCRAACATAATCCAAGCTAAGCAAGGCTAACTTTGCATTTGGGTTTAAAATCACAAGTTGAATCCCAGTTCTGGCTGGAATTGGTTACTGTTACATTGTCAAAGCCTTTTCATTAATATAATCATTTGTATAAACAAGAAATAGAAAGTTTCCTAAGTCAGAATTGAAATTTTGTTCTAGACATGCATTTCAGGAGCTGTGAAGGACAATCTGATCTTGATTTCACCTCCAATACAATGTGTATTTATAAWTTATTGTACTTGCATTAAGACTACAAGCAGAACAATAATTTAATAAAAGAACCCCTCAAACATGGTATCTTTTATGTTCTGTGACCTAGTAGAAARCAATTTTAAAATTACACCAGTTAGACTTAATTAATACACCAGATATCTTCCAAGATGCTGAAAGGGACTTAGGGATAAATACAGAGTTTGTTTCTGGAGGCAAAATTCTTGCATTAACCTGAAGCTCTACAAGCAGAGCACACTGAAGGTATGTGAGCACACAGGTTAGGGAAGTGCCAAAGCATGAGCATAGCAGCATTACTGAGAGATACGGCTGGATTTATACAAGATTTTAAGGATAAAGTATAAATGGGAATTTTATGAGTTAAAAGTAAGGACAAGGACAGCTGCGGGAGAAATAAATTTCCAGGGAGGAAAGAGGAGACAAAAATAGAACACTATAGTGTAACATTTACAGCAAAAAGAAAAAAATCCTTTTGAAACATTCTAGTAGTTTAGAATTAGAAGAAATTTCTTGGTGCAAATAGAGAAATATGAAGGAAACTTGCAAGGGCTAGCTAAAAATGAGATTTGAAAGTAAGAACTGATTTAAGAAATGGGTAATGTATGTCCTTAGAGAAAAAGAAAAAAACAAACAGCATAAAAATCAGGACAACCACAATAAATGTTGTTAAGGAAAGAAAAAATGGASCCAAGCTGCTAAGCAAGGACTCTGTGAGGCCACTAAAGAGCAGGAGTGGAAATTCAGTGACAGATGATGTCGATAGATTGCTGACACCCTCACTGAATTCTTTGTCTCAAAATCCACAAGAGAAGCTGAAGGTCACAGAAGAAAGTGTGGAATACATTTTCCAGTAGGAAAGTGAAATATGAACATATCTAAAGGTCACTTCAAGGTTAACAATTAAGAACCTATGATAATTAAAACCCAACCAAGTCATAGCTACAAATGAGGGATATCCCACAGAAAGCAACTCAGCATTGAAGAAAAAACCTGACAGCTTCTAATAGGGGAGGATTAAAGTCAAGCTAATAACATTTAAAGACTTCTTTCCCTCAGATAAAAATTGGGTGTGCCTGAAACTCTGGAGCAATTTTCTGGTTGGAAGACAAGAGCTGGAAAGTAACTACAGCTGTATAACACCCCAGACTATGATAAAAAACCAACTTCTATAGAAAAATTAAAAAAAAAAAAAAGAGAAAAACAAAAAGAAAAAATTTTAAAAACGTAGAAGATTCTAAAAGGAGGAGATAGTGGGGAATAAAAAGAAAAGTTAGAAAGAGATTTTGTACTCTGAGAATTCAATATTTCATTTAATACAGGAGTGGTGCTTATAAGAGTTTGGTATCACTGAGAGTCACTGATGTATACAGGGAAAAAGAAGTGATTAAGGCTTAGCAGTCTGCACACTMAAAAGGCTAGAAATATGGATTGAAAAGTGAAGAAGAAAATTAATTTGGAATAAAAATATTTACTTAGAAAAAGTTACCAGTAAATTCAGAGTGTCCAACAGAGAAGTCAATAGATTTTATGATGACTCAGATATTGATCAGAGTTAATACCTGTATATTTAAAGTTTAACACTCAGATATCAAAACATTCTCTAGGCAGCTCTCCTTCAGCAGCCACTTTCTCCTATACCTTTAGTACAACAGCCTCAAAAGATTAATTTCTTTAGGGAAGAACTAATTTCAATAATATTGACAAACACCAATTACTAATACTGCATTCAACCCCTAAACAGGTCATCTCTAAAGCACAGCATGCATGTTGATAGTAGCTGTACTATAAAAGGTTTTTTGAAACTTGCACATAATTGGACCACACTGTCTCTTCTCTTTAATGACTGAATTTAGTTTTCAAATTTGGGTATGTTATTCTACAAAAAAGCCCTAAACTCTTATATAGTTTCTAGTCAAAATACCTGTTAAGTATTGMAAAGGAACATCTGAAAATGATCTGGCTTCAAATTCTGCCTTGTCTTTGTGACATTTGGGCAGCAAGCTTAGGAATTATCCAAGTATTTCACAGACCATAAACTTCACACTTCTGTGGAGCCCTCATGAACTCAATGTTCAAAACACTACAAAAAATGCTGAACTCAAAAGTTAGTTTCAGCACTCAGAATAATCAGTTCTGGTTCATTTAAATAAAAAGAGTTACKTAAACTCTTTGGGAAGTTAAAACTTCACATGTACCTTCCTTTCCTCACCTGTCAACCACTGAGTGCAGAGATCCCACTGAGTCAGTGGGGAAAGGGATAAGCAAAGAGCTGTGTTGAAAGAGAAGGAACAAGCAGAGTTTAAAGAACACTGAGAGGAGAATGAAAAATGGAAATTAGCAGACACCTGTGAGGAGGAAATACTGAGCAAAAGTCGTGATGTTGAACCCAAYAGGCATCTCAAATTGAAAATTATTTCCTTTTGCTTGATGCATCAAGGACCACATGAATCTTTTAGGTGATAATGGCTTTAAGTGTCTGCGCAAAACATAAGTATGTTATTTCATAAAGCCTGAAAACACCTGCTATAAAAAAGCTGTATTTTCATTCACATACATGTACAGGTGAATTTATTCATTCAAAAACTACAAAAACTATAAAACATACAAAACTATATGCACTTTTAGATGTATAAAGATATATGTGTCTATATATAAACATGTACATGTGTGGGYATGTAAACACACATACACACAACATCCAGTGAAAAATCAGGAAAAGTTCTCTATGAGTCTGGAATGATCATTTAAAATTTGTCCCTTGCTAAGCAACACCCATTTCACAGTGAATATATGAAAATTGAATGTGGCTGGTTTAGAGAAGGAAAGGGCTCTCACCTGCTTCACCACTGTCACTGTGCCAGGTGCCATGGTAACGACAGAAGCCACTGCGGTGGCATCGTGGGACTCTGAACCCAACTCAATGATCTGCTGCAGGATGTTTACAGCTGCTGGATCCAGTCTTTCACCTTATCAAAAAGACAGCAGCCAAAAGATCATCACAGGAGAACAGTTCTGAGGCTATGTGAATCAAACAGCACAGCCCTGACTTGCAGTGCTGCTGGTTCAATTCAAAAAGCTCAATAATGTGACATTTTAATAACAGATCTATGGCAGGGAAGTATTCACAAAATAAATTTGCCCAGGGAATGCATGAATCAGCAACTGCAGTCACACTGATCACTTCTCTGCCTATTTGAAAGAGATCTAAAAGAGTACATTGAATAAAGAAACAACAGTCACAAGTCATAGCAGRAACTGCAAATTAGGAAGCTGCAGGAGTTACAAATCCAAATGTGTATTTACCAGACATTCACTTTACACAGAACCTGCCTGTATGCCTATAACCATAACAGCCATTTGGTATTTTAGAAACCTGTGTTTACCCTCTGTCTGGTCCTCTGCAGTACTCCTCAACCTAAAGGAAAAAGTTTTATCACTAACCTGCTGAAGGCAAAGGGTAACTGCTTGGGAAAACTCATACTGATCACTTTATAAACACCGGATCAGAACATGTCTGTCCTTTTAAAAAAATTCTCTGATGGGTAGCCCTGCCAAAGGAAAGGGATGTTTACAAAAAAAACCCAAACAAAATAGTTCCACTCTCACTTCTCACAAGGTGTCAAAGACCTGAATGCAGAAAAATGTTTTTTGTTATGCAGGAATACAAATTCCCACCAATGGCCCACCATTCCTACATGCCCACTGTCAGCATGAGGGAGATGTCAGACAGGGAAAGAAACTGTCAGAGCCATGTAAAGCTGTCTTATATTTGCTTTAATCACTGTTAGAGATAGAATAAATCTATTTTCCTAACTTAAACTCTTTTAAACTGAGGTTGATACTGTGATAGTATTAGTAGTCCAGGTCAGATAATTTAATTTCAAATAGAAAGTAGTTATATTTTTGTTCTTTATGTAAGAAACAACTGTATCTGAGTACTGAAAAAGGTTTGCTTGCTTTGGTTTTTTTTAACTATAAAACTGCCTTTAGACAACATACTACTGTTTTCATACTAAGAGGGAATATGCTGGAAGAGTACCTGAAGTTGGATGCTCTTAAAAGAAGATTACTCAAAAAATTATAGCTTCATGCTTAAAATAAAGACTGCTATGTACARGACATTCCATTAAAATATTTATTTTAATTTAGATATACAGATGTTTAAAAAAGTTCTCAAGAAGTTTTCACTCATTCAGAATCTCAACTCATTAAAGTAATATACAGAAACTGGCAGTAATGTAATTTAATTGCAACATGCTYGGAAAATCCATAAAAACTGAGAGTTTTTGACATGTATCTGTATTGTGAGCTAAAAAGACTGCAATGGCAAACAATTGTAAAATGCTGTCTTCTCATAACCAGGGCATTTATTTATATGTATTAAAAAAAACTAAAAAGAAAACCACCTAGGAACACTTACTCTAGTCTCTGGTGTTTTTACACTCTCAGAAATCTGGGCATTTTTTTCTATTCTTCTGGCTTTTGTTATTTATCACTTGGCAGACATTATCTAATACTACTCTTTTCCTTCTCAGTCTGATACAGARCAGCTCACTTAATTTTGTGTACCACCAAAATTGAGATTGCTAGTGCTGTCTTGGGAACATGGTAAATGAGCTATTCCACCATGTCACTCCTGCAGTCTTGCTGACTAAAGCCAGAGAGGGAGAAAAATAATAGCCAGAGAATTGTCATTAGATACACACCATCTACTCTGCCAGGATAGCTAATTTCACAGCATATTTAATAATATAGGCAGGAAATTCCACACAGCTAATAATAACGTGCAAAACAGGCAGTGATAAGTATTAATGACTTTAGGATATAGGAATTCATAATGAATTATAATTTCTCATTTATACTTAAAGAAAATAATACCCCCCAGAAGTAAGTTCTGCATGACTTATTTCATAATTTTTAACAGATTACAGGAGGTTGTATATTGCCCAGTACACTCAAAAGAACTGGATATTTTGGAAGAAAAGGTGTATCTGTGTTCCAACCTAGGAAAAAGGTAACTTACTGTTCTCAGAAGTGTATCTGAGGTTCTGTAATGCAGCCACAGCAGCCTGAGTACCTTGGACATCTTCTCCAGCCTCTGTGATATGGAGATACTGAGTGGATGCTTCTTCAGAAACCTCAGCAGTTAACTTGGAAACAAAACCCAGCCAAGGCATGAATAATCTCATTTCAGYGACTTAACAGCAATAAGGAACGAGTTTGGACAACAAATTCTGTAACAAGAGCTATACTGGGTGAAACAGAATTCAAGAAGAATGTTACATGGGAGACAGGATAATCATCCCACAGTGTTCTTCTGGATTCTACTTCAAAAGTTGCTTTAAGGATGAAAAGTTATCTGGACCTTATTTTTGTTGCACAGTTATCTTAAAACTAACAACAGACTTGTACTGTACCTGGGTTTAGCRAAGACCTTTTGAGAAAAATGAGTTTATAATGCAGATCTGCTAAAACACCTCAGAAGCTTGAAAAAAATGGCATTTTGTTTCAGAAAAATATTCTTTCCATAAACTATGTGTTTTTGAAGACAAGCTGTCAATATATATTCCTGCTCTAATGGGACTCTTTCTTTATAGCCAATTCAGCAACAGAGTAATTCTTGCACCCAGGATGTCCCCTTATTTTTCCACYTTTGGGCAGCTACAGGGAAAGTATAGAAATAATAATTTGGAATATGGATAAAGGACTTTGAAGGGTTACATTTTAAAATGCTTGTCCTACTTCTTTGAACAGCTCTACAAATAGAAACTACTCCAATATTTTTCAAAGACTTATCCTTCTGTGTGWGGATACTCAATAACTGTAAGACAAGGTCTGCTCTTCCAAATCAGGCATTAGATTTGTGATGGGGGCCAGACTGAAATTTAGCAGAAGAGGCCTCAAACTGTGGGGGTCAGCCAGCTGCATTTGACTCCTGGCTTTYTCCTCTCACTGGACATCAAAATCAGCCTGCTTGGGCAGTGGAAGACACTCCATTGGCCAACCAGAATTTTTTAATGGAAGTGTCTAAATCTGTGGTTTTTCCATCGATTCTGCATCCCCAGGACTGAAGCTGAAAACACAGAACATATCAGAGAAGACTTACTCTGCATAACATTATATTTTTTTCAACTGGTCAATTRAAAATTTCAGTTTTCTAGATTCTAGCCTTCTCTGGACCAAGACATAAGCTATAAGCTTTTTTATGCAGCTTTGCTCATCTTACAGTTAACACCAGTGAATATTCAGCATATTACAAAATGCAGTAAGTTTTTCAATTTCACTTGTTTTTAATAAAGCTTTCACCCTTTCTGCTGCAAACAGAGGACTAGAAGCCTAAAATGCAAAAATAAGGATTTACAAGGTTGTTAACCCTACCATATATTAAAATTTAACAGACATACTAAGGCATGAATTCAAACAAAGRTAAGATCCCACAACCTTCTGATCTTATATGAAGTCAGAACCACCTTTTTTCACACTTCTTATTTTTATCCTTAATTTTAAAAAATCTTAGGGTCAAAGCTATTGTTATTTTGCTTTACCTCCCATTTGGTCTCCCCATCATTCTCCACCAACTTCATTCCATGCTTGTTTTTAAGATGTCTGTTGAACTCCCATTTTGTACCATACACAAAGCTGCAAACAGGACACTTAATGCCACCTACAAGAAAACACAAATAAATTCTTTGAGTTATTTTCAYATAAATTCTTTCTCAACAAAGGAACAACCTGTTTAATTTGACCCCATCTCAATCAAGCCATGTAACTGTAAAATGATTTCTTTTAACCATTTGTCCAATATGAAATATGTTAATATTTAACATACWCATCAGTGGCATACTTAAGTAATATTTTTTAAATGTGTCTTCTCTAATACAGCTGTTCTAATTTTCTCAAGTTTCAAAACAAACATTGGTGGTTTTTTTTTACATTAGCAAAGTAAACTAGGGAGCAATAACAATGTAATATTCTCTTTACCCAAATATCTTTGCTCTTGAGTTTTATGTTAACATGCGATCTGCAAATAAAGTTTTTTGTCTACAAAATGATGCACAGCAAGAAGTTAGCACAATGTTTAACATGTGAGTGTGCAGCATTACAGGTAAAAAAAACTAAGCATGATAAAATCATGAGAATCCAATTTTTTATACAAGATTAAAGAGCTTTTACTTCTTTTGCTTATGAAAGTCATTTGGTCAAATGTCAGATCTCATTTGCTTGTAATGATGCAAATAAGTATTTCTTTTTTTCCCCTCTATTGACTTAAGACAACATGAATAACCTGCATGTGATAAATTGTTGCATTAGGTGACCAGAACTCACTGTAAGAAATCTAAGAGCAGGAACTGTCCTACCACAAGCCTGACTCCACTTCATTGTGGCAAAAGGTGATTCTCACCCATCATGTTCCAAGGCATCAAACACACCCACAGAAGCTGGATATAAGCCAAGACCTAGCTGCACAGTCCTTTATGAACAAGGCAATTAGAAAAAACATCCCATTTTACATTAATGGAAAGCTACCATATGGTAACCAGGTGAAAATAAACAAAATTTTTATTTTGATAAAACAGAAGGTAACTACATCCAGTCTCTAGGGTAATTTCAATGTCACTTATTGTTACTACACTAACCCTCTTCTCTGCTAAGTCTTTACCAAACTTCACTGTTAGAGCAGATGCTCAATATTCCATCTCTAAGAAAAACTGAAGCAGTTTTACTAAGGGAAACTCAAAAATTCAGATTGGAATAGATTAGATAATATTATCAGTTACAGAAAATGAAATTACACATTAATTTCACACCAATCTGTAGAATTAGGAAAAACACATTGCTGTGAAGCAGTGAACATTTTTCTGCATTACCTTGATATCAAAATTATTATAACAACACACCAGGTAAATTAAATCTGTATTTTTTGTCATTATGACTTAATTAAATTACAAGTAATAGAAGCATAGAATTCAACAGGTAATATAWAACTCCATATTAGAGACTTGATAGGGAAGCTCAGAAAAATTAATTTCTAGATAATTTTTTAGAAAAATGGGTAACATACAGAGAGTGTCAATTAATTACACACCTTTACTACCTTTAATAACAAAAATKATGTTTATAACAAAACCCTGCAGGCAGATCTTACAGAGCTCCACAACTTCTTTCCATCGGCATGTGCTCTTTTTTATTTATTGACCTAAAGTCTCCACAAGATCATTCTCATTTTTGAATAAAGAAAGCATGTGATGAGAGCTGTAAAAGAGAACACTGAGGCCACAACTGGATCCTCATCTATGGCCTGCACAAGCACAAACACAGACCAAAATCTGTCTCTCAGACATGTAAACAAAATGTTTATGGATGGGAGAGAGTATCAGTGAGGAGAAAAGAAACAAATTTAGGAAAAATTGGATGTGACTCGCCCAGCACAAAGCAAATGAAACTATAAAATAAGCCATCAAATAAGCACATAGACAGGGCCTTGCAGAAAAATTAGTGGGTAATGAATAATATTCTTGCCACCTTTGCAGAATATATCAAATTCTTATCCTGCTTGTTTTCCTTTACTACTTTATAATACTAAAATAAATGTCAGATGATAGACTTCTCCTTAAACAAAGAAACACATACACACACCCTGAAAAATCCCAAGCATTTCTCTGATCCTGGCTGATTCCAAGTTCTAACCACAAGCCCAGAAATTAAATACTGCTGTCTATCCTTAGCAATGCAGTTACTCCAATGAACACAGTCCCTCTTCTATGAATCATTCATTTATTTATAAGCTCATTCTAGGAATCTTGGGTACAGTCCAGCAGTCTACATACATATAAATATTTCCAATTRAGTTTATTTGCAGTGCCTGCAATGCAGTCAAAAACCAACTGAGAGYAGAGGAGATGAGCAAGTGTGAGGCAATTCACTCTGGGCTCAGTAAGTAACTTAGAAAAAGCAGAATACAATACAAATAGATATAGACAGCTTTTATTAGATATTAATCTTTGTTACTTTCCCCTCTCAATTTCTTTTTGCTTGCTGGTACTCTCTCCTTTTCCTTTTCATCTATAGTCCCTTCATTTCAAAGGGTTTGTTTAATATCAAGCCTGAAAGGTCTTTTTCCTTTATATGAATACATGAATAATTTTCCAAAATTGCTTTTCAGATCTATGAATACAGTAATTGAAACTAAATAGAAGCTTGTCAGACAGCAAGGTGCAACTTCTGGCTCAAGCAGCTCAGAAACCCACAGAATCATCCAAAGATTTGGGTTGGAAGGGACCTCAAAGATCATCTTGTTCCATCCCTGTGCCAACTGGCAGGGACACCTTCCACCAGACCAAGCTGCTCAGGGCCCCATCCAACCTGGCCTTGAACACTTCCAGGCATGGGGCATCCACAATTTATCTGGGTAATTTGTWCCAGTACCTCACAGTAAAGAATTTATTTCTAACATCTATTACCTTGTATGACCATATAGGACAAATATGACTTGTCATACTGCAGAATGTGTCCACAGTAATCTGTTTGTGCTGTGTGAACCRAATACAGAAAACATTCTGATTTCCAAACCAGGAAAACTTTCATTAACTTCAATAGGATTCATGTTTATTACTTCCAAATGCAAATGTCTCCCACCAGGAACAATTCTCCCCCCAGTGAGATACCAACACAGTGAGAAAAACTGATGTTTCTATAGCATGATGAGGAATCTCTGGCCTTATTTGGAGCCCAGGTGCAAGATACATCTGATGCATCACAGAACAGGAAATTAAGTTGGCAAAGGAAGCTGCATGTGGGAAATCACACCTATTAATATAGCTTTCTTCATTACAGAGCCCTGAGAAAAGACACTGACTTCATAGCTCCTACATGGATTTGATGCCTCATTACTACTCTAAAATGCCTGACTTTTCCACAGGTGAATGTGGAAAACAGGCACAGCACTACTGTCAGCACAGAAAATATAAATGCTGTGTAAGGAGAGGAAGAGAAAGAAGGATGCAAAGYCAGAGATGGAAAGAACAGAAAAGGCTGTTTCATTTGTGAGGGACATACAAGGACCATCCAGTCCAACTGCCTGACCAGTTCAGGGGTGACCAAAAGTTAAAACTGTTGTTAAGGACATTGCTCAAATGCTCCTTAAACACTGACAGCCTTCAGGCATTGATCACCTCTCTGGGAAGCCTCTTCCACTGTTTGACAYCCTCTTGTGACGGTGTTCACAGGGGTCTTAGGATGTGGKAAGAGACAAGGATCTGACTCCATGTTTCAGAAGGTTTGATTTATTATTTTATGATATATGTTATATTAAAATTATACTAAAAGAACAGAAGAAAGGATTTCATCAGAAGGCTAGCTAAGAATAGAAAAGGAATGATAACAAAAGCTTGTCTCAGACAGAGWCCAAGCCAGCTGACTGTGATTGGCCATTAATTAGAAACAACCACATGAGACCACTCACAGATCCACCTGTTGCATTCCACAGCAGCAGACAATCATTGTTTACATTTCGTTTCTGAGGCCTCTCAGCTTCTCAGGAGAAAWAATCCTAAGGAAAGGATTTTTCAGAAAGTACGTCTGTGACACCCTCTCAGTAAAGAAATGCTTCCAAATGCCCAGTCTAAGCCTCCCAGGCACAGTTTTGAACCATTCCTACATGTTCCATCACTGGGTCCCAAGGAGAGGAGCTCAGCACCTCCCCTTCCCCCTCAGGAAGCTGTCAGAGAGCAATGAGGTAACCCCTCAGCCTCCTCCAACCAGACAAGCCCAGAGCCCTCAGGCGTTCCTCACAGGACATCACTTCCAGCCCCATCATCATCTTTGTTACCCTCTGTATACAGCCATGAACCTTCACATCCTCACCTGGTGATCCCAGCCCTGAGCACAGCAGGATAATCCTCTCCTTTCCCTGCTGCTCATGCTGTGTTTGATGGTTTAATGCAGCCCCGGTGGGATTTGCCCTCTGGGCTGCCAGGGCTCACTGCTGGCTCCTGGGAGCTGCTACCACCCAGATCCCTGTTGCAGGGCTGATCTCCCCACTCAGAYTGGTGCCAGGCATTGCTCCACCCTGGGGGCAGAAGCTGACATTTGACCTTGTTAAATTTCATCCTGTCCAGTGTTCCAGAGTGGTGGGAAAAGGATATCCACCACAGGAAAAAGTTAAAGACTCTTCCTCTCATCTCACTCCAATATCTCCATTTTAAGGCTACTCTTGCATCTCAGTAACTTTACAGTTCTTTTGTTTCAGTGGAAAAGAATGACCTTCAGAAATGCATTTATCTGGCTCCCAAAGGGGAGGGAAAGCCTAATCAGTGTAAGATTAACTTTCTTTGTTCCAAACACTGCAAGTATGATCCCTAATTTATACTAGGAGAATTCATTCTCTCATATCTATTCTTAAAAGTAGCTACAGACAAATAATTCCTTGCAGTGCTCAGAWATTTGGAAAGTTAAACAAAGCTCCCCATGGTGAAGAGTTTTCCCTTCATCTGGGTGACTACAAAATAGAGGCTCTGAGTACTGACCAAGCAAATATTACTTCTTTAAAACAACTGCAGGCTCCCCATGGACTTGTACTGCCTGTGAAAATAATCATAATATGATACTATATATTCCTACTCCATTATAGATATTTACTTTGAAAATTATTTGGCTGGGGATTTTTTTTGACAAAAGGAAACAAAGAAATGTTATATAAAACCAACACAGACTCAGATTACTTATTGTAGTTATACATTTTCCCCTTATAGAGCAAGTTTAAAGGGAAAGTGTCTAACTGAGTTATCTTACCCTGTGTCATGATTTCAGTATTTTAACAAGGATTAATGCCTTCAATAGATAAATGTTATGTGTTAGATTAATGATTTGGAAATAGCATTTAGAAATAATGTAACCTTAGAAGAATTACATTTAATTCATTAACTAATACAACAGCATTATTTTGGTCTCTATTCCTCTTCAACAAAATCAGAAACTGAAGATTGCAAAGGATGAAACTGTTGGTAGTTTSTATTAAAAAATAGGGAAAATACTTTCTAAAATGATGAGTAACAAAGACAGAAACTTAATTTTACCAAGAATTAAAATATTTTCCACACAATTTAATATCTAATCTGGCTTTCTCCTCTTTTTGCTCAATATTCCTCACACCAGGCACTAGAACTGAAGGAGCTTTACACCCCTAAATGTACCTGACTGTATGATCAGTTGTTTGCTTTGGTTCATCTACACCCAGTGTGTAACAGCAAAGCTACTTATGGGTCAGACTAATCCTAAATTAAAGTGTTGTGATTTCTGCTTTACTACTAATACATTCTTAGCTTACTTACACAGACAAGGTGTGCTTCCTTTGCCCATWAACAGCATTCTGAGCACAACAATTCCTAACCTGTTTTACCTGTTCTCTCTTTTCTCCCCAGATTTTTCTAGTGGGGGAATAATTTGCTGCCATTTACTCTTCAGTCTCTTTCCTTACGTTTGCTGAACCTTACCTCAAGTTCAACCTTGCAGAATTGTCACAGAAATTTATCAGCAGAATGGTAGAAATTTATCATTCATTTCAACATGCAGTGATATTTGACTTACAAAAAGAGACAAGTGTAAATGATAAATGTATGCAACAACAAATAGCACAGTCAAGGTCAAACAAAGCTTTGGTTCTCATACCCTTAAARACCAAGAACAAAGGACAGACACCGAATGAAGGGTAAAAGGTGGCCATTTCAGAATTACCAAAAAGGAATAATGATTTATCATATCACACCCAATAATCTGAAGAACACATACTACACAGAAGTTCAGCTTCACACCAAGTTTRCTTCAGCAAAAAAACCCAAASAAACAAATCTTATTTGGTGGAGATGTACCTTGTTGGATAAGAGCTTCAGCTGCAGGCTCCCCAGAGCCTGCATTGACATACTCTTCATTGGGATGCTTCCTGTTGTAATGCCTCTTCAGGGACCCCGATATATTGCAGGAATAGTGGCAGTGTGCACAGCGGAAGGGCTGGGGGCAAAAAGGAAAATGTTGGACTGTATTTCCTCACYTCTTCAGGATACTGGTCTAAGCTGCAATGTTTTGATCCCAAGAAACCATGTTCATTTCTGGCTTGGGCATCTTTCAAGGGAGCTCTCGAAAATTCAAAATAAATTGAAATTGTAACTAAACATTACCTAAATTTGGTACTTTTTATTATGTSCAAGACAACAAATACTCTCACTATTATAAGATTATTACCCAGTTCTTGTAATTCAGTACATKATGTGTTTTTATAATTGATGATAACCTCTGACCTTGTGGAGACTCTCTACTATGAAATGACCCAGCTGCTGTGAGCTTTGGTCTGACAAAGGGCAGCAAGACAACTAAAATAACTGAAAGCACAACATGATTGTACAGCCAATCTAATTTAACAGGTTCCCCTTTCCT
>JACDOX010000049.1:3487990-3599675 GCA_014549065.1 Cardinalis cardinalis
ACCTTTCCCTGGCATTTGCATTTCTCTGACCATTTGGTGAGCTGACTTTGGCAACTAAATTAATTAATTTTTAAAGAACACATCTCTCTTCAACTGACAGAGAGACAAATTCCTAAAGAAAAAAAAATTAGGAAAGCAAACACCTGAGCCTAAAGTTAACCTTTGATAATAACTTTCTGATTGAGATGTATCACAGTCATAGGGAGCTTGACACAAGCATTAGGTCCTGGTAAAAGCATGCAGATGTTGACTGAAGTCCTCAGGGAAAAGTCAAGTACCTCAGAATAGGATGGAAAATGTTTCATGCACAGCAGTCCCACCTAAAGCTCCTCAGCAGAAAATGGTTGGTACAGAAATGTTCATCCAGGAGCTGAATTTAAAGCAGGGAAATGTCTGCAGTCAGGGTACATTGATTAGAACACTCTCCTAAGCTCATTGCTCATGATCTTCCTTCAGGTTCCAAACAGCAAAAATAAGGAAGAAAAGTGATGTTCAGACTCCCTTAACCTTATGCTTCAGAGGGTACTGCAAAATTCAGCTACTCAATATTTCAGAGATGGGTACTCTCCTTCTATTGCTGAAACTGTCATTTTTTAAAGAAAATAATGCGGACAGACTGCTGYGCTCTTGTAGCACTCACTTGTGCAAGTCATGCATGTTCCCTGCTGCTGGATAGCAGGATTGCAAATTCATGGAGCCGGGAAATATGATGGATTAAAGGATCATTAGGTCACATAAGTAGTGACATTTCTCTGAGCCTGATAAGCATGAAAACAACTGTCCTAGAAGGAGGCAAACATTTTTTTAACTCCTCTGAACAAATACTCCTGATTGATCTAATCCAGTGTTCAGTTCTCTTGACAATGTCCTGAATTTCCCCACTTATATGTAGGCAGATCCCAAGGTCAGAACCAGCTGCATTTCAAAAACTGCACTGTAAGAGCATTCATCACTTTAGCCATCAAAAAARGAAAATTATGTCTTCCCATTTACAAAAAAAATCTTTTAAAAATGTAACTTTGGAGCAAAACCACATACTGAAGACAGAAAAATTGTTTTTCAAAAATGTAGAATGTCTTTAGATAACTTGTTTTGTCTTGCAAAACTTAAACCACCATTGAAGAGACTGCTTGCCTTGCTGCTTTATGGTACTTATTAAGAATGCCTGTAGTGTACTCTTTATAGAAGTAAAATGATCAGTCAGATAATGAAAGATGTTACATATAAAAATAGTATCATGTTTTCAATAAGAAATATGTTCACTGTTAAGATAAAGCCTCACACTAAAATGAACATTTTCTTAAATAAAAAATACTGTATTTTCTGGAAAAGGAACCAGTATAATTCCTATTTACTGAATATAAAATTTCACAATACATTACATTAGGACCTATCACACTGACAACCAATGTGAAATTTAGAAATAAAAACATACTACCATTTATTAAAATAAACTGTATCTCTAATCTAAATACTTCACAGAAACATGAACAATTTCCAAAACTCCTTCCAATGCATGTTTCAGATAAATGGGGTGTTTTAAAATTAATTCTCTTCCATTTTCTTTAAGTATATGAACTCATCTGTAGTACAAGAGACTGGCAAATTTCAGGGAAAATTTAGGTGGGCAATGAACAGTGATAGAAGGGATTTGCTTTCATACCTCCCTAGGACATTTTAAGGTACATATTAGATTCACTCACTCAAGGACTGATAATCAAACCCAATAAATTTGTTTCATATTGCAAAATACAGATATTTTTGTCACGTAAAACTAGTAATTACAAATTGGTCATGAACAAAGTAATCCTATGTCAAAAGTCTGAATATAAAGTCAAAATTTCCAAAATATTAAAATGTTTATATACTGTTAATTGTCATCAAACAAGAAAATGTGGCAGTTTTATTACTGTTATCTAAAGTTCTGTGTTTTCCTAATCACTTTAAGCACAATTTATATGTTTTCTTACCTTGAAAGAGACATGTTGTTCCATATGACGTAGGAGCTGTGGTTTCTGGGCAGCTGTATAGTCACATACTGTGCATTTAAACTGCTTTCCTGCAATGGGAATAGCAAATAGAATAATTTTTTTCTATTTAAGTTCAGAAAACTACTGATTCTATTTCCTTATTAAGATAAATTCCCAAATGCTAAGAACGAACAATGAGCAACACGAGAAGTCTGRCACTTGCTCTGCAAAATTTTGGTTAAATAGAACTAAGAGCAGAATAAGGGAGGAAAAAAGGCTCGAGTGCAATCTTTAAATTATAAACATTAAATGCTCTGGATTCTCCTGGGATAGTCACTTGGGAAAGAAGAAAAAGAATTGTTATGGTGCACCCTAAATGGAAGAAGGAAATCCATTATTTACAACTGCAGGCACAGCTACTTTGCTGTTTGTAAAGCACACTTGGAAATCCTTAAAACACAAATGTTTGATCTTGTTCACATGGGTTTAGTTATTTCTGTCCCAGGCACTGAATTGCTATGATTCAAATCCATTTTCCCCTCAAAGCAGTCTCTCTCACTAATCTATTTTTTCCCTTATGATTTAAATGAACACAATTTCCTTCCTTTTATTCTCTGGGTTTCACACTCTCTTTCTCCTTATTTTGCCTCTAAGATTCTATCAGTCCTGCTACCTGCAGCCAAATTACAAAGTGCATCAAATACTTAAGGACTTCATTCCTGAATTAAATGTGCTCAGCTGGCAAATTGTATTTGAATGATGTGGAAAAAGGATGCTAAAAACTATTCCAAAAGTAAAAGAATCAAAAGGTAAAGTAGAAGTAGAAGAGATAATGTTCTGTATTATCACAAAGAGATGGGGTTTCTTAGATTCCAGATGCTGATGAAAAAGGTAAAAGCATTTTATACCAAGTGTGAAAGTTTCTATAAAACACAGCTAAGAAGCACCTTCTGGTATCTAAATAAAATAATGAAAATCAGGCTTTCTGGTTTACTTCTACCCACAAGCAGTAATGACCCTGGACTACAGAACTGCTTGTTATCATGTCACTCTTGAGAAGTCTGTCTTCTGGAAAAGAATAAATCAGACACAAAACTACTTTATATTCCATGACTTAAACTGACCTTGCAGGGCTCTGATATTTGAACAAAAATTGCTTGGATTCGTAAGTCAGGAAGACAAGACTCATAAACAGTGAAACAGCTTTCAAATTCACTTATTTGTGAAATAACTGAAGAACCCTAGACATGTGCTGCTAAGAACTTCTGCAGTGCTGTCGCTACAGCAAGGGAACAAGGGACACTGGGCAAAGAGAAACTGTTACACAGAATGCTGGAAGTCCCCTGACAAACCACATTCCCAGTGACAAATGTCCTTTTTCTCAAGAGTTTGAAACGCATGAAAAGTTTGTTGGGGTGGACTTAGTGATGAAAATTACTGAAGACTCCACAGACAGGGAGATCCTGCTTCCACTGGAGACAGTGGTAAAACTCACCTTCCAAAGGTACTGGGAATTTCCTGGAACAGTTCTGGAAGTGTGAAAAGCAAGGCACAAGAGCCTAAGTCTTGGATTTATTTGTGCCAGTCAAAAATGGAGGTTTACCAAAAAGGAACACATGGTTTGGGTTGGAAGGGACCTTAAAGGTCATCTTGTTCCAGCCCCCATCACCCTGTGATGGGCTGGGATACTTTCCACTAGAAGTCACTGGAGTTTTTCCAGAAGATGATGAATTTGAAGCCAGATAAAGAAGGCTCCTGGTAATAACAATGCCTCTAGAGCCAAGGTTTCAGCCTGACCTAGCAGTAACATATAAAAGAACACAGTTCCTCACATGGATTTGAATGCTTAAAGCTAACGTCACACTTTCAAACCCAATCCAGGCATGGCTAGATCCTGCTCAACTATACTGCTGTTCTTAACAACACTGAATTTCAAAGCAGCCTCAGATGAACTGCAGTAATGACTTACACACACAGAGATTTGTTCAAGAAATCCAAGTAACACACAGGTGAAAACAAATTCAACTTTCATTGCTGAATTTCCCTATTTGATCGTGCCAGATGGTGAAAACAAAACAGAAAGGTTTTGAAATGAAATCCCATGAAGTGATTTTTTTTTTTTACAGGGCCATAGCAAGATACCTTTTGATGTTTCTTTATAGACTTATCATGCTTGAAATTTTATTTTCTTTTAAATACAACAATGCCTCCTTCTCCTAGCAAGACATGAGCTGAGGTTTGCATTTGATAAGTAAAATCTTGATTCTCACATATGAAGCTTAGATGCATATGCCAGACCTACTTGGTACTGATCAAATTACTTCAAAATACTGGAAAGTACTTTTTGAATAACAAGTGATTTACCAACACACAGCATTTCTGCAATAACTTTGGTAATAAAACAATAACTATAATCTTCCTGAAAGATGTAGCATATTGATGTAAAAAGGATTGTTTCTTCCACTTGAACACACAGACATAAGCATTAAAAAATATCTCTGACACAGAAACTTCAAATGTATTCTAAAAATGTAACAGAGCATTGTGTGCTTTCTCTGAAGATGTAATTTGAAAAAAAAAAGTAAATGAAATGGTCAATAAAAAGTGGAATGAGGTTTCAGACAATTGCACGAGTAACAAAGATCAAGCTACTAAGTCATAATGAAGATCTGTACAACTTATTCTGCTAAATAATTTACTTCAGTATGATAATCACAGAATAATAAAGTACTGCTGTGCTCTAAACTTTGATATAAAATGGGATACTTTTTTGGATGTGCATCTTGCTTTTTTCAGTTATCATCACAGAAATGATAAAATTGCAGGGCAAATGAGGTGCTGAGTGTGAGACTGTAGAGAGCAAGTGCCCAGGTTTGCCACTGGCTGATTAGACACCAGGAACCTAATAATATTCTCATAGAATAAAATAGCGAGAGACTCAACAGTAAGWGACAGAACTATTGGCAATTTCAAATTTCTATCTAAATAAACAATCCTTTGTTAGAACAAGGAAAGCATACAAAGCCAATATGAATTTCAGAGAAACATAATATTTCAGAGACAGCTGTCTTTCACAGAAATTAATTTCACAAATTTTTGAATTATTTCCCAAATGGTGTCTCCCGGGAATAAAAAAAATCTGTAAATCACACTTAAGTGTTCAACTGAAAAAAATTTGGTAATAAGGCCTGTGGTACAGCCAATATTTATTGTCCTAAAATAGATTTAATAAATAGATAATAGATTTAATGCACTTACCATCAGCAGTATGAAGGAGTTTATGGCTCTTCAAAGTGCCTTTTGATTTGAACTTTTTCCCACACATGTCACAAAGGTGGGTTTTCTCCGTGCTGTGACGATTCATGTGCGCTTTCAAGTTGCTCTTGCTGCGAGTGGCATACTCACAGAGGGAACATTTGAAGGGTTTCACACCTAAAAATGAAAAAAATATACTATGAAACAACCAGGCTGTGCCTTTCCAGGCTAGACATTTGCCTGAAAGAAATTTCAGATCATGTGAGCAACATGGACAAAGAGAAACACTTTAAAATTTGGATCTCTACAAATAAGAAWTTTCATCTACACCTTCTGTGGAAACGATGCTGAGCTCATGACAGCATCACTTGAATTGCTAAGAGAAAGGAGGAGTTCTTTCACAATTGAATACTGCCCTATTGAAGTCAGGTACTGAGTTTGGCCAGGAATATACTGATATTTGGGCCTTGCTATGCCTACCCTCCATCTAGAAGTAAAATCCAGGCTGCCTATGTTTATGCCAAGCTTGTGTACACGTCTCCCTCCAGAAGTGTTCAGGTAACTCCCATTCTCTGTTTACTACAACCAAGAGTGAGGAAACCTGTTGTAAGGAGGACTGCTTCATTAGGCAGTTAACATGAAAGAAGTTAAATGTGCAAGCTGTGTTTTATGGTTAATTAGTGTCAGATTTGCTAATGGTTCAGGCAGATACAAGCACTTAAAACTTCTCTTCCCTCAAATTGTCCAAAGCATACAGAGAAATATCCAGTGGGTCATCTAACAGAAGGTCTATAAGAAAAAAGTAAATCCTTCAAAGAAAAGCTGAATAAATCTGAATTGGCAGAGTAGTTCAACAGTTTCATGAGGGTCTGCACATTTTAGATTGATACTCATGACCTTAAAATTAGATTTACAAGCATGAAGAATTACAGTCTGCTTTAAGCAGACTTGACTGCACACTTTGATTTGGGAAGAAATTTCTATTCACCTCTTTCTTGTGCCAGGTTGATGGCATGGGTTCCCAGCTCCAGTCAGAATAAAAGAACTTTGTCTATGGAATACACAAGGCATTTCTCTAATCGGCATTCTGCCCTACCTAAACTCCTTAAAGGAGGAAAAGCCACTGGAGAGGAGCCCTGCTCTGCTACACAGGCAGGAAAGCTCAGAGCATTCAAACAAACATACTGAACTACCTATATGGGAACACTTTGGAAAGATGATACCAGTTTGAGAGCACCAWGTCCCATTATCCTCTTCATGCAGAGGGATGGCTGAAGAACCTAAAATCATAGGCAATCTGCTCCACAGATTACTAACCTGACTACAGACCATGTAAGSTGTCTTCAACCTTTTATAAAAATACACAGACTGGGTAGACACAAGATTTTACTGTCTAAAGATTTTAAATTCAAGGCACTTTTAACCCATGTGTTGCCATATTACTGGAATTCCTCCCTAAAAATGTCATAAATATGAAGAGCATTATCTTAGGGGATTTGATCACTGTCTGTGTCAAAGGCAGCTAGCTGCCATGCTCTGCAGCATTTAATTAAAATATTCACAGAATTTTATGTATACATCAAAGCAACCTGATTTCAATTGGTTTACTAACAGATTTCCAGACCAAGGATTTTTGGACAAATGTAAAAGGAGCAGCAGAGACTCATAAGAYACAGAAAATTACTTGTTTCAAAATACTGAGCATGTATTTAAGTCACTCTTCCTTACTCACATAGAATACTTTATAGATGTTTATGAATGTGCTCTGGAAAAAAATTGCATTAGAATTTTAATAATTTTTATAAAACATTTAAACTGTCTGTTAATGGTCTGAGTGTGATGTTCCATATGTGATCCAGAATCCATTAAACTGATTAATTAACCTCCAATGTAGTCTAAAGTTTTGCATTTCAGTATAGAAATAAACGTGAATCTGTTTTTTTATTTATGTCAGCAAAGCTTCAGTGGAATATGAGACTCATTATATGCCCAAAAGCTTAAAAGCAGAGTTTTACCTTCATGAGCCCAAATATGACGYTGAAGGTCTGATCCATTCTTCATAAAATAAAAATCACAGTGGGGACATTTCACAGCTCGTTTTCCAATAAGTCCTTTCAGCTGAACTCTTCTGCCAAGAATCTCAGAAATAGTAGTCATTGAAACCTCTGAGAGAAATGCAAAAGGTAGTAAGAACCAGAATGACGTGAGGCAATTTATTTTGTAAGCAATATTGAAGCRCTAGATCCTGATTCAGTCCAACTTTTTAAAAGCTGTAATTCCCCTACTCCCACTCAAAACTGACTTGAGCAAAGAGCACAAGGACCTTTTTTTCCTTTAGGCCTTCTAGGATGCTCTGTCCTTTCTCTCCTGATGTGTGAACTCACTGTCCTCACTGCCTGTTYAAAAAAAAATCAAAAATAATATTTTAAATATGAAAAACTCGGTTGGGCCACTGGCACAACAGATCATTTTATTACTGTGACCCTTCCCCATAAGTTAAATTGGCAATTTTTCTTCAGTATTTTCAAAAGCTTTATTCATTATTTCACCCCAGATTTCCAGATGTCAAGGATCTGAAGACAATTMACTTCAGCCACAGCTACAATGGTCAGAATTCTGATAATCAGGCACTTTAAAGGGAAAATCAGGCTCAGGGAATAAATGTGAGTGGAAGGGACCTCTAAGGTCACCTACTCCAAGCAGAGCCAACTTTACAGTTCCATTTTCAAAGTTACATCAAGTTGCCTGGGGTCATATGCAGTCCTGTCCTGAACATATCCAAGGATGCAGATTCTACAGCCTCTCTTGGYCCATTGCAGTGTTGAACCATCTTTACAGTCATAACTGTTTTCCTAGTTCTAGTCAGAATGTTCTTGTTTCAACTGACATCCCTTCACTGTACAGCTCCAAGAAAAATCTCCCTCTGTCTTCTTTTTAATTAGATTGCTGAAGACAGCAATTAAGATTCCTCTCCTGGCCTTTTTTTCTTCAAGCTAGACACACTCAATTCTGTGTATTTCCTTCATATGAGATAATGTTTTGATTGTCACAGTGAAAAAGTTCAAAATAATGAAGTTTAAATTAAAGTAGCCTAGACACATAATGAAAACACTGCCAGATGCTTTTAAAAATAAATCAAATTGCTCAATGCACGTCAGATGAATGAAATGCTATCTCCTGACTTAATGAAAGTACAACACTCGTGCAATCTAAACCTTAAGACATGAAAGCTGGTGACATATTATGCCCCAAATCTTAGAAACTTGAAAGTTCCTGTCTAAACTTCAATTTTTACCAAGAACCACCTTGTCTCCTGATGATCGGTCCCAGAATGGAATCACAAAAATCCTGCCTGAACTCATATGTACAGGGAAAATAACCTCAAAAGGTAACTATAAAAGCCCATGAACTGAGCAGAGATAAGTTCTAAGGTACCAAAAAAAAAAGAAAAATACAGCCATAAGTGTTAATCCTCATTCTGCCTTTCATGGCTTAGATCCTTCATTCATGACTGCAGGCTAGGATGTCTGCTCAGTGGGGAGCTATGGAAGCTGATGCCTCTCATGCCTCAGAACTATTAAGAAATATATTAAATCAGACAGTGGATGAAAGGTAGATAATTCTGAGAGCTGGGACCAGAACCCAAGACTCCTTCTTCACTGCTGAGTACAAAAATCATTGGGCAATAAAGCCAAGCTCTCTTATCTCTTTGGTTTGAAATACTGTGCTCTGCCAAAGTCTACAGAGATTTTTGTCTCATTGCCTTTATGGGACCAAAATTCAACTCCTCTGCAAATATAGAAGAGGAAGGACTACTTTTTGATTTCATAYTTTCTACTTGAAACAGAAGAGACAAGGGAGCAGGGCATGCAGAATGGTACTAAGAAAGGAAGAAGGGGAGTTCTAGAATATTTTAATGATAAATATGAAAGTGCTTCAATTTAAATTAATTTTTGATATGTCACTTTAAAATTCAATTAATCTTAAACAGTACTCATCTTTCCTTTCATCTTCATTAATTTTAATTTATATTTTTGAAAACAACTGCACTCATGCCACTGCAGTATTTAATAGCATATACCATCAGACCCCTCACATTTATATGGCCTGTAATTAAGTGTGGTGTACAAATAAAGGATTTCTTCCTGATTACAAGGAGAAAATTCACAGAAATAAAAAAGATTTGTGCATTAATTCTCTTCCATATATTAAAACAGGCTTGTTGCATAACTGTTGCATAGGCATATCTTAGATGTAGTATTTCTTTAGTGCCATAGAGAAACATCTAATAAATCTGCTATTCTGCCTTTAAGCTCTATTCGCCCATGATACAAGAATGAAAAATGAAAACACAAAATAAGAGTGCAGATTTTCTTTCTAAACCTTACTTCTATCGTAAGAGTTTAAAAGACCCACTTGAATAAAAAAAAATTACACTATACTTTTTTTAGAGGGATTCAGATACCAAATGAATTGTTCAGGAGTATTTATAAATCCACAAATTTAGTGCTTCTGGGCTCCAGAGTTAACTGGTATTTCTGGACTTCAGACACAGCACATACTGATCATTCAGCAGTCGCTGGACAAGAACAGGCTATGACAACACATAAGGGCACAGAACATCATTGTCCTGCCAGTTCTCAGGTCCTGTTATTCAGCATCTCCTATGCTCCCTGCCTGAGGCAGCACAAAGGCTTTAAAGGTGCAGTTCTTGAGATTCCATTTCTATGCTTACTGGAGTTATACCTCCTGACTACAGTATAGTTCAGAAGCCTTTTCTCATCTCAATTTCCTGCATCAGACATGTCCTCTGACGTACGACAAGCCCTCCAACCACACTGCTCTGGAGTGGTCTGCAAATAAAGAGGTTTAGTAACTAAAGAGCTGAAGTGGGAGTTAAGGAGGAAATTAAAGTGAAGGAAATTGTTTAAAACACGGGTCTAGCACTATCTAGTGGCAGTAGGAAGATAAACTACTGCTTTACCTATTATGCTGTACATCTGACAAGAAAGACAAGGAAAGTTACATCATTTTAGTTGTATTTTTTCCCCTTAGATTCAGTCTGAGTATGACCAGTGTTTTCCTTCTTTGTATCCAATTATGTCAGGTGATAAGGAGCACTATAGATGAATTAATGAAAGTGTCACCTCTCCCTCCTCTGCAGTAGCAGCAGGACTTTCTATCCAACATAACACAGATCCTGAGAAGCAAGAAATTAGGGACACACCAGCGTGACTGCTGAGTTCACATCAGTGAGGTTTAAATCAGCCCCCACACCAGCATTTTGGCATCAAATTCCCAAGACCTGAGTAAGAATTGTTTACTCAGGCACAGCACATTGACTCACCACATTCATCTTATCTTGTACTTGCACTGATAAATCAGGGCACCAGAATGCAAGGTGTAAACAGAGTTTGGGGCAGTTTGCTGCATCCAGCCAGCAGTTTGCTGGATCCAGATCCATTACTGGTTCCAGTAATGGAACTTGCCAGCTCCATTCCTACTGGCCATTCCACATCCCAGCTGGTTCTAGCAGGAGCCCTGCTGCAAACTCCAGCTGGCCCTGGGGGTCCAGCCCAGCCCATGGGACCTGGGCAGGCACAGGGCCAGCCCTGCATTCCCATCAGGCACCTACAGACAAATCATGAGCCCTGAATACATTCCTGTCAGTTCATGTAGGACTAGTGGGAATTTTACATCTCCTGGGCTGCTACAGGATGTCTATATGCCTGATCCCAAACTTTCCAGCGCTTAATTTGAATTCACCCTTTTCCAGATGAAGACAGATTTCTTAGCACAATTATCTGACATATTCCACAACACACTCAAACAGGAACACTTTTCACTTTAACRTCTGCAAAACCAACACAATTCTTACTCTAAACCAGTTGCATTAGAAAAAGACTCTTTCTTAGGAATATAATCACATTACACTGCCCATTCTAAACCCTTATCCATTTATTGCAATAGACTGAGAAATCTTCCTTGATTTTTTTTCTTACCAGGGTGATTTGTCTTGATGTGAGATTTTATAAGTCGATCTTCAGAAAATGACTTCTCACACACAGGACAGGAATAACTCTTTTTATCCTTAAGTGAGAAAGAAAGAGATTGCATTTTCAGTCTACTGGTATAATCACCATAGTCATTATTCAGTAATACATGGTTCTCAACAAAGTTATAATTCAAGGTTCAGTTTTTAAGGAAGAAATGAATGTATTYATAGTGAAATAAGTGAAGGAGAAATATTAAAAGACTCTAAGCACATCATTAATCCTCATGCATACAGGGTTCCAAGTTACAGCAGATGAGAATATGCACAATAAATGTAAGCATTATCTTCTGACTGACTCTGTAGAAAACCAGGAGTTGAAAGATCAAGTCACATAACAGAAGAAAATTTATTTGATGTAAGCAGTAATATTTAGGGGTTTTTCTTCTTTTTTTTTTTCGCAAGTCCACCCATCTGAAAGCAGGATCAGATCTTACCCTTCTGAAGACAACCACCACTATGTGGATTTATAAAATGTCCTGAAAYTGAGCAGCAGAGTTAACAGTGACAGATGCCATTACTAATTCAGTGTCTACATTTCTAGCTATTTTATAAATATTCACCGTTTTATATATTACTGATAAAGTCTTATCTAGTATTTTGATTTAAAGACTACTGTGGATTTGCTCAGTTTCACTAATGTTATGACAGACTTAACACTATCAATCCAGTTCAACTGAAGAGTTTTGATGTCATCTCTTTCCATATGCAATTTTAGTCTAATTGTAATTTTCCTGTTTTTACAAATGCACCTAACTCCTAAAARTGTAGAAATTTTCTCCATTACACTTTAATTTAAACCTTGACAGTCACAATATAAATTGGAGAGATTGATCTTTCCAGAAGTACCTGCTGGCACTGAATGCTCAATCCAATGAGTGGGTCATAGTCACCTCTGCATTCAGTAGATTAATTTATGAGTGGATTATCAAAACCACAGATGGAGGGAGTCTAGTTAGTCCTGACAGCTGGGCAGGTGCCCAGGTAACTCAGTACTTGGTTGGAGAGGCACGCTGCCCACCTAGCAGAGATTGCTGAAAAGGTGAGCTGAAGCCACAGAACAGACACTTCACTACTTATTCCAGGACAGAAATACTTCCTGAAGAGCGTGGAAGATTATTGATCCAAATGGGGCAGACCCCTGTGCTATGAAGGAGAAATCTGGAGATCACAGGAAGCTAAGGGTCCTGGATTCTACCAGTTTCTGACCTTTGACCAAAGAGCACCTCTGATAGCAAGGAGGACTGTACAAGGAGGTCATTATTGTCCAGATGCTGCAGTGGTACAGCTGTACATGGACACCTCTCTTGAAAGGAAAGCAATAATTGATGGGTTTTGATGGCAGACAGGTTTTGGAATATGATGCAGCATTGGCAGTCAGTCTCATGCACCTCTGAGAAACAAGTACCTGAGTTGAAGTACCTACAAGTTAAAACCAGGAGTARCCCTAGAACACTTGGGCTGAAATAGCAATAAACACTGCCACAGGATATGGAGCTCTCACTGGCATTAATGTGGCAGTGGCACAAGGAGAATTCTGCCTGAGTTGGGAGTCATTTGCTCCTGTGAGAAAATCAGGGGCTGGGGATGGCAGCTACACAAGGATTACCACTCTGAGGGCTGTACCCTGCTATGATGGAGTTGGGGCTGTCATAATTTAAGCCCTAAGAATCTTAAGGGAAAAAAGGAACATCAGAGAATACTAGCTGAGTTTTGGAAGAGATTCAAGGAGCCTACAAAGCTGACAAAACCTTGAAAAAGAGCTGTTAGTTTGTGGAATTAGGATCTCTCAAATGATATAACCTAAATCTGCTATGGATGAKTTTGGATTTCTACCTGAAATAAAGATTGGTAGATTAATCATAACAAAACTCCATAGCAATGTTTGCACCTTTTCAAAGATGTAGTTGCAYGATCACATTCATAATCTGGCACATATAAGAAAAACAGCACAAAATCATTTAGGGGCTCTTGAGCTGAAATGTGTTGACAGATCTCAGTCTGTTCCTCAAACTCGCTATATATCTGATTTCAAAACATACAACAAATAAAGAAAAAAAATAGCATACTTTTAATGTGCAGTTGGGTGYTGCTGATCTTTAATACTCATTGAATTAAGTATTTCCCAGTGTGGCCAGAACATTGAGAAAAATGTTAAAAAAGAAAATAAAAATTCAACACTCCACTACATACATGCTACTTCAGCTGAAGTGCTGTTAACTGTGACAACTTCACATTCTTATTAATATTCTTGAGGAAGGCAAGGCTATAATCCTGTATCTTAGAGGAAAAACCARAATAATCAGTAAATGCATCAAGAGCTATAGAAAAACACGAATGGATGGGTGCTGAGAACTCATCTTTCCACAAGACGATGGTAACAAAATTCTTCAATAATGAAATAATGCCAACAGCTTTTTTCAAGCTGTTAGAAAGTTATCTACACCAAGTTCTGCAGAAGTGATCTTCAAAAGGGTTATCATTTGTAGTGTAACAGAGCATGCCTAGGAGCACTGAGTCCTTTCAAAATGTGGCTCCAGTTCCTCACAGAGGAACCCAAACCTTTCCTTGCTGGGTATCCAGGCCAGTGCCAGAGTACTGGAGCTTATGCTGTCAGCTTGGAATGCTTAAATGTTCTTCTGYTGCTGCCCTGAGAGCTTGTGTGAGTCCTTCAGTGCTAGCCCATCAGTCTCAAAACAGCCTTTAAAGATCCCCTGCTGCAAATGAAATATTTCAGAGCACCCAGACCACAACACAGAGCCCCAGAGAAGCTCCCCTGGTCCTCAGCTCCAGCTCTTCAGAGGCCCAGGCCACAGGTTATGACAGAAACTCCTTGAAGGCTGAGGTTGCAGAAATACCTGAATCACACTCTCAGCAAGCAAGTTCCTCTCTGGTAAGAATGAAAGTTATTTTTCCTATGCCTTATTGGAATRCCTGCCTTTTAAATGCCTTTGAAGGTTGTTTTGAAGGGCACAAACAGAAGTAAAGCATGGAGAGAACTGCATCTTCCTTTGTTAGAGACCAGCTGCAAAGTCCAATCAGCTGTTTAAATTTCAAAGGCAATCACTGCCTGATATTTGCTCAACACCCCTATTATCCAATTTGAGAAAATATAAGAAACTTAAAATAATTCCTAAATAAAGGTAGGTTTTTGACTGAAAGTGTTGTTTACATTCCATAAAACAGGAATTTAATTAGGTATGTAAGTATTCTTAAACTAGTRAAAATAAATTAGCCTAACATTATCACAAATTTTCTTGTTTATACTATTTCTTTATTAAATAAGGCCACTTACATAATAATCACAATGCTTTTCTCTTTATATAAATGAATTAAAACTGTGCTAAGAAAGCATCAGCTATATTGCATTACCCATTTATATTGCTCTGAAGAGAATTTTATTTCTCTGAGGCRTGTGTTTCAAGATCATTCAAGGGGTAAGTATACAGTCAGCAAAATAAAAATTAAACMCCTCTACTAAATATTGGCACTCACAGAATATTTCCAGGAAAAGTTCCCACAACTCAATTAACAMAACATTTGATTGCATAATTTTGTAGAGGAATAGAGGACCAAATCCCACATCTATCCAGATCAACAAAAAATTAAYTTCTAACACCCATGGGATCAGAATTAGACCCCCAAGTTACACTTCTGAGAAGTGAAGACCTCCAGAAATCTTCACCACAGTTGTCCTGATGTTCAAATAAAAAATTTCCCAAAATATTCCTGCATTAAACTGATGTCCCATTAAAATGCAACTCAGCTAAAAGGATGTRATGTACCTAGGAGACAGCTGTGCACACATGTGAAGGAGGCTACAGAAGAACATGCAGATGTTTASACAGATTTTTCTGAAGTCTGGCAAGCAGCAGAACTCAGCTCACAAAATGACAAGCACCTGCATACAGTACTTAAGCATTTTCTGGTGAAATAAATATTAGTAAAAACAAATGCCAAGCTGACATTCATTATGGAAGTGAGGACTAAGAGCAAAAGCTGCTTTCCAACAGGGTGCCTGATCATTAGACCAGAGATGTTTTTGTTAACTGCTTCCCTTTGCAGTACCTTGCATTCTTGACTGCTCAGCAGCACTGCTCCAGAGGCAGAGCTAACACAGCCAGAGCAGTGACCATGTGCAAATTTACTCTCCTCAGGAAGGGCAAATAAGCAATCAGAGCTTGAGCATCTCACATCCTACCAACAGCTACACTATTACATGAAAAGTCAACAGCATAATAGAATTTCTAAGCATCCTTCCAAAGGCAAGAATAATTTACAGCCCAAAATGTGCATGAAAGCAGATGTAGGCACCTAATAATGGGTGGTGGTTCTGAGTCTGAACTGCAGTTTTATAGAGGARCTAATGTTGCAGTATCAATACATAGACTTAAAATATGTTCAGAGACAAACCTCTCTGTGATGTTTATCTGCTCAGCACAGTGAGCATGGCAAAAGCCACTGGGGGTTGTAAACAAACCCTAGTACCTACTTCAGCATTGTTTAATTCCACACCCTGCTCTTTAATGTTACCGTGAGCTCATTCAAAATATAAATTGTACTAAAGCAATTTGAAACTGCCCAGCCCTTTCCTAGGTCCCATAACACTGATCTATTGGTCATGTCACAGTTTGAACTTTGGAAGAGCTCAATAAATGCCAATAAACATCAAAAATCTACAATAAAAGCCTTAGGATCAAAAGATGAGGACTGAAAATCAGAGAATATATACAAAGTTTTGGTTTTGAATMAAGCCACGCCTCAATTCCCAGGTTTCAAAAGTAAAAATCTTCCCTGTAACAAAAATGTGTAGCAAACACAGAAGGCAAGAGGCAGCACATTCACACTCCCCATCATCATCTGCCAGGGAATAACCAACCCTAAATTCAGTGCAAGACTYGGGTGCTGCACAGAGAGCAAAGTGGGTAGCTATACAGTGATATATACAAGGATGAAGGGAAAGCTGCTTTTCAATATCCATCATTTATCTTCCACAAATAATGCAGGGATCCAGCTGAAATKCAGCCAGCAAGGAGGTGACGCAGGATACACATCCACAAAAGGAACTGAACTGAGATTTCAATATCTTCTGTCTCCAGAGAAGTTAAATTTTAATATTTATTAAGAAYTGATTTTTCAAATGAAAATTAAAGTAGATTTCCACATTTAACTGTGCATAGATATACATTTAAAGAAGTGGTCCTTTTCACTGAGATATGCATGTAGTAAATATACCAAGCAGTGGGTACAAAGATCAATATGAGAATTACCAAATTCAGTTACTAAGTAAATTCTAATACATGAATTTTTCAATCCATTTAAATGAATATATTTGACAGTAAGCATCAGTAAGCATGATTCTGAAAGATTGTGCCATCACAATGCTTTTAATTATGAAATCCATTTTCTCAGTTCTATTTAGAATTATGAAAATGATGTTCCTGATGGGAGCTGCTGGACATTCATCACACTTGAAAACCAGGTACTTACAGAAGGATATAGGAGAGCTAACTGTAGACTCTTTTTTCTTAAGTGTTCTTAGACATCAATTAGACAGATTTTTGCTATCACATGGGCATTGTAAACATTATGAATTCAAAAATATCCAAAAAGAATGTCTATTATCTGGATTTTCTGCACCTTTCACAACAAATTCAGATTCCATTTCAAATATTTACAGAAGGGGAGGACACAAGGGCAGGAAATTTTTTCCTTTTTGTGTCATCCCTTCTGTTTGGTTTTAAAGTTCTTGAGAAGTAGCTGCTTAAGAAGAGTAGGAGGTGAAGTGTTGTTCTGTTCCAAATACCTTTAAAGTAAATTCAGCTGTTGGAAATACTGACCAATAGCCTACCAAGACYTGGTTTTAGCACATGGCACTCTGAGGGCTTTCTGAACAAGACAGGAACTTTAAAATGAGATCTCTCTGTGTCTGTCAACACAACAGAAAATGTTAGATGTTCAACTGCAACCAGGTGGAGATACTAGGAAAAAAACCCTTTTTGACAACTTAAATATCTTTTGTCTGTAGTAATTAAGAAGAACATATTTCCATTTTACACGAGTCATTTATTTATGAAGGAAGGGAATTCAGGTTCACAGAATGGAGTAATGCAACAATAGTACCAACTTTATTCTACTCGCCCAAAAGATCTGAAAATACTGGGAAAATCAAAGAGAGAAAATGGATACAGACATAMTCCCCTGGAAACAGCTCTGAGAAGGTCCAAATATCCAGTTACTCTAAGTCAGGTATTCCCAGAAGTGTGCAGAGAACACACACGTTAGAACCCTGAGCTATGTCTTCAAGTATTACCACAGAATTACAAACACTGAAGAAGACACTGAATTCAGACAAGCACACATTTGGTTTGCTACTCACCAGATCTGAGTGAACTTTAAGGTGTGCCTGGAGCTTGTACTTGTCTGGAGTGGAGTAGTCACAATGTTCTGTGGGACATTTCAGCAAAATATTGCTGTGTTTCTGGATGACGTGACGCTTAAGGCAGTTCTTGGTGATGGAAGAATAATTGCACTGGGAGCAGTAATATAAATGCTCTCGAGTGTGTGTTCGGACATGCATGTCATAGTGCACCTGGTACCAAAACAACTTGCCTGAAAATCAAATTAGACATGAAGAAAGTAATTCCTAAACAATTGTTAGCRAAAATTCAAAACAATAACCAATTTTCTTTCAGGATAAAACACACTGTTTGAATCCTGTCCCTTTTGTCTTTAATAAAAGCTTGTCTACAAACCTTGTCTACAGACCCTTCACTATTGAAAATATATTTACAAATCAACCTTTGCCTAACATGATAAGAAGATCATGTTATATGTCCTGAAACAGCCTTCAGTACATATCAATTATCTTTTTCCTAAAGAAAAAGTCCTTTACATCTGTYCTCTTATGTAAAGAATCTGAATGTAACTGTACATTAAAAGAGATTGTCAAAATATTTTTTGTTATTTTCTTTCATGTTACTCCTTCCTAAAAGCCTTTTGGCATAATGGCACCAAAAAGTTCAGAGCAATTAATCTAAAGTACAATGTCACATGATGTTTCARAAACTCGTTTTTTCAGACTTTGGTTCTTTTCCCTTTTCACGAATGAAAGCTACAAAATACATCCTGAATTGCTTCCTTTCCAGTTATGTAAACACAAACATTTTCAGTTAGAATAAGTGGGAATAGTGTGTTATTCCCACTTCCATAAACTAAAAAACCCAAACAATTACAGTCAGGATAGWCTTGATCTGATACAATGTAATTAAAATTTTCATCTCAAAGAACCTCACTCAAAACAAAACACAAAATGATGCCAGCATCTACATTTCTATTGTACAGAATGTATATTACTATACATCCTCCTAACACTACATGAAAAAAATTGGATTTTGTACTAAGCTGATAATGAAGCTCAAGCATTAAAGCATGAACTGAACTAATGCTGATCACATGCCAAAATCTGCTGTGCTTGGCMCCAGTGAAAGTTGTGACTTGGGGAGATGCATGTGGACAGAAATAATCTAATTTTATCAAATTTCACATGAACAGATAATTGAGCCTTGCAATGTACTGCTTTGCTATATTCTACTAGTGGGTTTTTTTGAGGAGATTTGACTCATTTCACATTATATTTACAGCAAAAAATAAATCCCACTGGACTCCAGAATYCATACTCAACTACAAAATTAATGCTGCTTCAAAGATACAATTATGTCACTGTAAACTGGAGGAGCAGGAAAAAGACAGCTCACTGCATAAGATTTTAAAAACCCCAAACATAATTCCACTGCTCCTTACCACAGTATTCACATTCCAAGTCTCCATAAACCTTCCTGATCCTCTCCCGCAGCTCAGTGTTCATCTGTCTCTTCTGCAAGCTGTCCAGGATCTGCATGAAGGCCACGGATCCATTCCCCCCACTGGCTGAGGCTGTGTTAGAGGAGGCTGCATGTGGGCTGGTGGCTGCACCACCTTCTGCTGCTCCCAAAGGGTCTGTGGGCTCTGCTGAATTTTGAATGGGTGGATTGCTTGTTTCTGATTCACCAGGAGGAACAGACTGGATTGTCTCTTCAAGAACTGGAAGGTTYTCAGTCATTGTGTTGTTCTGACTCACATCTAAACTTTTGTCTTCAGACAGTAAAAGATTAATTTCTTCACCCTGCTCGTTTACAGAACTGCATTGAGTAACTTCCTCTTCATTTGGAGGAGAACCTTTAAACTCCTCAGGGCCAGCAGTACCATTTTTCAGTAGGAAGCAATCTGATGTTACACAGGGCTGAATGTCTGGGACTGCTACGTCTGTTGTCTGGCACAGTGTCTCTGCTACATTCTTCACCAGAGGRTTTTCTAATTCTAAGGAAAGGACTGCATCAAGTTTTACATCTCCATTATGCTGACCATCATGGTTTACATCTGCAGCTGCTGATTCACCTTTAGAAGCAGATGGCTGTGGGGGGTTAACAGCATCACTACTTGTGACAGTCAATTCACCTGCAGTTTGTGTCTGCTGTTCACCAAGGGCTTCTGGCTGGATGTCACCTCCTGGCTCAAGCAAGCAGAAGCTTTGGTTGATGGAGCTGTTAAAAACAAAATCCTCCTGCAGRTCTGCGTGCACATCTTTGATGTGAGCACGGAGCCTCACAGAACTGACAAACTTCTTCAGGCACACAGAACACACGTACACAAAAGGGTGCTTTCGAACGTGAAGCTCAAGGGCTTGGTATTTAGTGGCTCCATGGCCACAGAGCTCACAAGCAAAGGGTCTTTCATCACCATGAACGAGCATGTGGCGGTCTCGGTCCAGCTCATTTTTGAACTTGCGCTCACAAATATGGCAGTCATAGAGAAGCTGCCTTTTGCCCTCTCGTGTCATCAAGCGAAGCTCATCGAAAACATCTTTCACCTTTTTGTCTTGAAGGTCGTGAGTCTCCTTCATATGCTTGATCAAATTTTTAACATCTGAGTATTTCTTTTTGCAGAAACGACAGTGCTGCTTAATCTTCTTGTGAACCCTTTCGATGTGGACTTTGAGGTGGCCTTTGCTGAGACAGGTGAAGGTGCAATAATCACAGCTGAACTTCTCCCCCGTGTGCTTCCGCAGGTGAACGTTCAGGTTGGCTTTGATGGCACTGGCATAAGTGCAGTAAGAACACTTGTAAGGTTTCTCATTTGTATGAATCCTCAGATGTGCTTGGAGAGAGTGTTTAAATTTGAACACCTTGTTACAGTATTCACATGTAAAAATTTTCAGTTGAGTTGGACCCAACCTAAAAAAACCCAAACAAGAAGTTATATKTACAGTAGTGAACCTTGGTAACATAATGTGTTGAAATTTCCCTAGATGTTCATAATGGACAGAAATGCTTAGTTTTTAAAAAAATGTATTCTCCAAAGACATTTTAAATTATACAGCTTACTCATAGTTAATTTTCAGCTCTTCCTTTATTCAAAGGTCTCAGAAAAATACCCCAGTTTCATGAAAATGATGGGGAAGCACTTAATTCATATTTTGCATGAACACAAATATAAGTACTTCAAAACTACCTGCTTGTTTTCATTGCCTGCTCATATGGGGTTTGCTGAATGGCATATTCTTGATAGCCTTTTCGTTGTGATGGGTCTTGGACTGCTGTGTCTGGAGTTTTGGGTTCACTTTCATGAGGAGAAGCCTCAAGAGGAACAATTTTTCTGGCTCCTAAAGGAAGAATGAAAAGAATGCTCATCAAAAATTTCACACTAGAAACATGCATTGTCTATAATATAAAAGTGCAAATTAAACAAGAAACTCTGTAATCATTAGTTTGACTGTTTTTCTTTCTATTGTTAATGATGGATACACTTCCAGAATCCATCAGTACTTACACCACAGTTCTGCTTAAACAACTYGCCAGGACTGATAGCTCAGAGCCTKATTTATAGTGCTTGATGCCTGCTACAAGGAGATCCTACATCCAAATATTTCCACCTTCAAAAGACTGTAAATCTTCTAAATAAAATTTGAATTTTTCTGTTTCTGCTTTATACCACATTGTTTGAAAAAATATGCCTAGCTGTTCAATCAGTTCCACAAATAAGGCTGGGGAAAAGTTTAGTCTAAAAGACAATTTAGTCTMTATTTAAAGCTATGTACATCTTTTCCTTAAACTCCTTCTATTTTGGGGCATATTGCCATCCCTCAGAATAAAACAATACGTTTGGAACAGAAYTCCCAGGGCAGTGGTCACAGCTCCAAGCCTGACAGAGCCCAAAAAGTGTTTGGACAATGCTCTCAGGCACATGGTATGATTCTTGGGGCTGTCCTGTGCTGGGCCAGGAGATGGACTCAGTCTTTGTGGAGCCTTTCCAACTCATCCTGTGCTCCATGCACACKTCTCAAACTCCACTGGGAGCAGAAGAGGCTCTACTGAATGCATTTAGCCCAGATTCCTGAAGATATTATTTATAAAATATAGGCAGTACTAACATAAAGTCTCTGAAATCACAGTGGGGGTTACCCAACAACAGGTGTGAAAGACTTAGTGAGGAGTCTAGGAGGACATGGAGGAAAGAAGTGCTGTAGATAACAAGGAGAAAAACAGATTCTGTGGGTCCTTCAGAGTGATTTTAAGTGGGAAATTGAGATATTTTGAGAAGAGGCCATATGGGAGCACCTAAAGCTATTGAAGCTTTTCCTATCAGACTAGACAACAGGCAGCTCTGTGACTAAACAGAAAAACTAAACTGCAATAACTCTGGTACTCACTAAACTGGTTTCATCTAAAACCAGCTTTTTTGAAGTACTTTTTCTTAATAATGCTTTCAGTTCTGTACTAGAGATTCTGCAGGTTCAACAGAACTGATCTTCCAAGTTTTACTTTTTCTTAATAATGCTTTCAGTTCTGTACTAGAGATTCTGCAGGTTCAACAGAACTGATCTTCCRAGTTTTCACCCTAAACATTACCAGAACATTACAGCTTCTATTCTTCCTGTTSCTCCCTTTCCCAAAAATGTCAGGTTGTCCACAGGATTTCATCTCCCAAATTGTACTGTCCCAGTGAGATGGGACCTGGTCATTACAGCACAGAAGCCATGGCTCACTCTGTGGGTTCAGTACAAAGGTGACAAGTAGACACCAGACACCAGAAAAATGTTCTGATACTTCAATATTTAAAATAGAAGCAAATTCTATATTTAGAGTGACTCAGTTAAAAGAAAATAGGTCTTAAACTGTTTTATATGCATGATTGCCTCTTCTAGGCCTCCCATTTCTTGACTGTGAGACAAAGATTCTCATTAAATGCTCCACACTAACTCTCCTTTGTGCCCTTCTGCGTTTCAGGATGTTTGAGCATTTTCTAAAAGGACTGCCAAACTGTTTAACAGACTTTCATACTACCACTATAAAAATTTAATCACCTAAATTGGGTGAACTGAATATATACTCACTAGATAAATACTAACTCACCAGTATTTTGCATACTTTGAGTGAGCAGAATGCTCCAAGGTTATCCTCATGTTACTGCCTCTAAATTACCTATGCAYTTCACAGAAAGACAAATGTCTTTAAAAACTTGAAGAGGGAGATTCAGATTTTCAGTCATGCTGATGAAGTACCTGCTCACAAAAGGCAATCATGTCCCTTAGYGGGAGGTTGCTACTTCCCACCCTTAGAAGACAGGGAGCATTAAGAATGATTAGATGCCTCCATCCATTTGGGATGCAGGTGCCAACAGACCAGCAGCCACAGCAATCACCACTAGATCACAAACTAATGACTACAGCATATGCCCAGGAAGTGAGAAAATTGGTTTCTAGGCTCCACCCAGCCTAGCCACCACATGTCCCAAATCCCAAAAGAATGCCCTCAGTATTCAGGTTAGGGAAATGCCTAATAACAAGGCAAACACATGCAAGGTCTTATTTTTTACTAAAAACATCAAATGCCAATAAGGAAGATAAAGGTCTTGCTGCTTCCCTAGGTAATCGTTTCAAGAAGTCAAAGCATATAAGTATCAGGATAAAAAAAGGAAGAAGTTTACTGTACTGATAATTTCTTTCACAAAAATCCTTCCTCCAGCACTATCATATCTCTATTTTAAAGGCAGAATCGACTTTAGTTTACTAGACTTTATTTATGCCTTTTGCTTTCCTCTTTTCAGTCAATATCACCTAAGTAAATCTGCCTTCAGAAGAAYAAGATTTGAGTTCTTCATGGCATTCTGACAGCAGCTTCTACAGATAAGCATTACCCAGTGAGCCTCATCTCTGCCTCAAACTCAGAGATGGCCTCCAGTGTCTTACAGTCTGTCCCTTAGAAAAACAGCCTGACCTTCACTACAGAGTTCTCCAATATTTATCAATAGTCTAAAAGGTAATGGAATTATTAGGAATGGATCAGAAATAAACCAYGAAAGAACATCAACCTAATTCCTATTAATTCAACTAAATTCTGCAAACGTCTTAAARCTTCAAGTATAAATCACAAAAAAAGGATAAAGARGAACTTCAGAAAACAGTAACAAAGRCAAAATCAGAAGTATTTTGTTTGAGAAAGGGATAGAGAATTTGGAGGCCTTCAGCTTGGAAAAGAGGTAACTGAAAGTGAAATAGAAAAAACTCTGAAATAAGCAATACTGTGAAAAAAAAAGTGCGAATAATCATTATCTTGCAACCCACAAAATGCAGTTCAATGCAGACTTAAACTAAAGGAATATRCRCTTTCACCACACATGTAATTAAGTTATGGAACAATTACTGCATAATGTCACAGAGACTAAAAATATAAATGCATTCAAAATAGGACTTAGACAAATTAATTGATACATATTAAATATGATAATCTAATGCAAACACCAGCTCAATAACTGTCAGAATCCATGAGACTTTACACAATAAGAGTCTTTTTTCTTTCCTATAGAGATTCTGCATGCTGCCTTTAGACCAACTTTTTTGTTTTAAAAAAGGACTTTAGCTGAAAGCAGAGTATAAAAAAATCTATATAAAGCAGGTATACATAACAGATTTTACTTTACAGACCATAACTCTGGTCTGTRTAGCTAAAATAATGTGCTATGGATATGAAGAGAATATTTGTTTCTTACAATCTCTTTTTAAATGAATGTGTTTTTCCAGCTTCCACAATATCCTGTGAAAAGGGCTCGAAATGTGTGTGATCCATAGGAAGACAGTTCTCAAAGTCATCAAAAACCAACCCTACCCATAATGCCAAGGCTCTCCATGCAAAGCTAGCTCTAACCCTCAAAATAAAGCTAAAAAGAAAAAAAGCAAAAGGACCTATTTGTGTAGGTTAGGTCACCCTGAGAATGAACCCATTTAAATTTAGWCAAAAATAGAAATGCAGACCCATGTACGGGAGGATGAAGATTMCCCCTTTCACCAGAGCTGGACATCAGATTGGCTGAGCTAAATCCATCTGTGAACCCACAATAACATGAACACCTGCTCACATTCAGAGGGGAAAGGTCTCAWTTTCCTAACCTTGCCTAATTCAATGTTTGCTGTAAGTCAGCATAAGGATAGCATCTTTCCTCTGGCCCTCCATTTAACTACATGTTAGTGATGCCTGAAAAGTACCAGCACAGGAGTTCATGAATAGAGTTAGAGAGGGGATCTGCCTAAAAATCTCTCCTTCTGCAAATACATTATTAATCTTCTAGTGTGTTTCACTACAGAAGTGCACCAACAGGCACAAGGATTCAAAGGACAGAAATCTGAGGTTGGAGAACAGCACTTGCTTGTGACAGCAATCTGAGCAATCTGTACTTACTGACCAAGATACTTTGAAAAGGGGCAGTCCCAGTCCTCCTCCTTTCCCCAGGAGGTTAATTTTGCCTCATACTAAATCCATTCAGATGTGTCATAAACCCACAACCATCATTCCATGAGCTACAGAACAGAAATTATCTTAAACAAAAAAGACTGTTATCATTTWAAAAGACTGCCACTAGTTAAACTAAATCAGTCCCAAACAATAAGCAAAATTATATTCTTCCACTTCTTCCCCACTGTCCAAAAATTTTGATGGAAGAAGGAACTAAGTGTTCATAGATTACAGATAGAATCCTCTCACACAGTAGCATGAGAACTCAGGTGGACTTTTMTGGACAGTGGAAATCAGGGAGAGAAAAGCCTTCACAGTGTTGTATTAAGAATTTGTAGCTGAAAAAAAATCCAACTCCTTTAGAACACAAAAAATAATTATTCTCAAGAAACTGAACACTTCATGCTATTTTTGTATTTCTTGAAAACCAACAAACAAAAAAATGTACCACTGACCATCTCAATAAGAACTTAAAACTAATCTCCTAGTAACAAGCWGAGTCTTTAAAATATTACAGAATTTACATAAAACAGTAATTTGAATGTTCACATCTCTCMTGAATCAAACTAACTGAGCATGAATAATAAGTTGGTTTTTGACACCTTGATAATTTACAGAATTTAAACATGGGAAACAAAAGACATTAAAAACCCAGAAGATGGAATATTTGGACAAATTTATTCACTTGTTCTTAAAAAAAGACTTWAAAAAAGTGTCTGCCATTCAAAATAATTTTCAGAAGTGCATATAATTGTAGTTATTCCCTTTCTTAATTGTGATGCTTACAAAAAACTGTCCTGTGTTTGATCTCATGCCTTAGTGTGCTCAGGAACTCAGCAYTCCTTCCCCTGAAGGTCTCCACATCCCTCCAGCTTTAAAACCATGGAGAGGTTCGGGTAGGAAGGGACCTCAAAGGTCATCTAATTCCAACAGTCTGCTGTGAGCCACCTTCCACTAGACCAGACTGCTCACAGCCCCATCCAACCTGGCCTTGAACACTTCCAGGGATGGGGCATCCACAAATTCYCTGAGCAAACTTTTCCATGCCTCATSACCCTCACAGTGAAGAAATTCTTCCTACAACCTAATCTAAAACTACCCTTTTTCAATTTGAAGCCATTTCCCCTTATCCTATCCCTCCATGTCCAGGGGCAGGACCCTGTGCTTGGCCTTGCCCTGCAGGAGCTGTGCCCAGGCTCACCTCTCCAGCCTACCAAGGAACTTCAAGGCCTGCACTAAAAAAAGAAACTACAACTTTTATTCAAATTGTATTTACTCTGTGGGTTGATCACAGCTTTCAGATTTCTATAGCTGTAAATCCATTATCTTTCATATGCGTCCCAAGTAAACAGTACAGAAGAGGAACACCAGGGAAAATCAAAGTTGCCCAAATGTCCTTTCTGGGAAGTTAAAAACTGACTGATCCTGTTTGTTCAAAGGGATTTTGAAAACATCCAGTTAGTCATAATCTAAATKATACAAAGCATTGTCCCAAACCTCATTAGTGTTTAGCAAAGTTACAGCAAAGTGTCAATGCAATTGTTTTAAAAGAATCTTTTATTTAAGAGGGGAAAAATACAGTCTAAGTAGTTCCTTAGTACTGGGAATAAAATACAACTAACTCTTAAGGCCTTCTCTATTTGTCTATTTGTCATTGAAATCTTCCAGCAGAATTTTACTGTAATGGACACAAAAAGGGATAYTTCCATGCACCCTCAAAACCAGGTAACAGGTGGGTACAGATCGTTAATGCTTGCAGAGAAAGGACTAAGTTTAGATAGTGTTTAAGGAACTTTAAACTTTATTTTCAACTTAACTATGCAGATGGTCTAGTACAAAGAAAGCAGAAGAGGTGGGAGAACTATTTTATCTATTTATGTTCTTCAACAGCAGTCTACAGCAGTAACTCATCTCTTCAGCACAAGATAAATCTCCARAAAAATTACTATGAAAAAGACTGTGAAAGACCTTTATTAAAAACTCCAGACATTTAAGTACTACTGAGCAAGGGGAACTGTCTAAGAATTGCTGGCCACATTAGATATAGTAAGATTGTGKAAATTAATGGGAAAAAATAGAAGGAAAATCAATGAAAAAGAAATTATACGATAATTGCATTAAATATTTTTCTGCTGAATCTTTAATCACTTATATAGTTTCTTCTAGAATTTCCAAATTCTGAAAAGTTGGGTGGAAATTTATAACTTTTTGAAGAGTACTGAATTTTTTATTACACATAATTTAGCTGGGAACTTGAATGTAATAAGATTATTAATTGTCAGTCAAGCAGATGAGAGGATCTTAAAAAACTGCTGCAAGTTCATACTTGACCATAAATCCCTTTGGTTCATTAAAGYCTTCTGAATGYTTGATGTACTATGGCCAGGTTCCTCCAAAGTTTAAGTTATTTTACTATTTTGAGTATCTCAAAAAGCRTATTTGCAAGAAAGCCCAAAATTTTGGTTTTACAAAGAAAAATTTTCCTAGGTAGTAATTAAGGYAACAACATCCACTAGATTTACATTCCTCTCCTGTATCACATGCTTCATATGTTTGCCTCATTATCTATATTTACTATTATTTCATTTGCCTTTTAAGGCCAGTTTTGTGAGGAAATGGATCTTTGATTGCATTATTCACCATGTCTTTCCTTCCCCTCTTGGAAATTCTTCTAGTCYTTGCCAGAAATGTAAAGGTCTAAGATAAAAACTCTTACAAAGTGCATAAAATTTASCACCAGGACAGGGGAATCTCCAGTTATGGCTCTTTCCAAAGGCCCTGAGGAAGGGAGGTTTGTCTATATCCATAAATTAACACCCAAAGGTGTTAATTTACTTACACCTCCATGAGTCCCTGAACCAGCATATCACAGATCCAATATCAAAAGATAATAACAACACAGAATCCTGCTAGCTCTCAACCCACAACAGCAAAATGAAGACCTTAAAGTTGTTCTGATAGTTATAAGCAAAACAAATACTCAGAAATGTTAGCAATAATGAAAAGGAGAACAATAAAACTACAAAGCTGAAAATAATGAAAAACTACAAAAAAGGGATTCTGACAGTCAGTCAGAATGGTTAATGGTTTATAACCAGTTAATGMTTTATATAAACAGTCAAATGCAAATCTAGGTTTCACTAAATTGTTTGAATCCTCCAATCCTTATGTAGAACTTGATTTTCAAATTCATATGCACTTCTCTGTTCTCTSGTCAGTGTTTTAGCATTTTCTATAAAACTATTCACAGACTAAAAATAACTGATGTTAATGCAGTAACTGAGGTTAACTACAGCTGGGTCCAGCATTTCTTGTACCTATGTAGAAATGTGACTGATGTTCTACAATTATGTAGCTGCCAGATTTGGGCATTCTATTAAGATAATCAAACAATGCAAAATATTTTTCATACACTAAATATTCTAAGCAATTTTGTTTTAGACCAGTGAATGTTTTATACAGTGTCAGCATAATTTAAAAAAATTATATAATTGGTGATTTTGATTACCTGGAATAGTTTCATGGGCTGTCAAAACCACACTTATAATAGGATTTTTAGCTCCTGAAACCTGCTCAGTCTCCTTAGTTGAAGCTGTTTTCTCTGTTTTCTGAGCTCTGGGCCTCTTGGGAGTTTTTTCTCGCTCATCTTCCTTCCTGTCAAGGTCAACGTCAGAATCATTACCTAAAGAGCAAACACCAAAAAGAAGGTAACTATGTACAAAAGCAATGCAGGTAACACAGTTTCTAACACTGAAAGAACAAATGGGGAGAAAATTTATGCTACAGTAGAAAGAACGATGTTACCAAAACAAGATGTGCTGCATGATCTCTAAAGGGGAACTTTTTTCCCCTCTATTTAATAAAACTAGTATGATACTTATAGAAACAAAGAAAATGAAAGAGAAAAAAATCAAAATTTAAAAAATGAACTCTCAGAAACATGTGTCTCTCAATTCATTTCCATTGTTGTAGATTTCTGTGAAAATGCGACAAACTTTGTCAAAGTTCTCATGATTTTGCAATTAAMGAACAATTTATTTTTCTCTTTTCCATATTTAATTGTTCTGACMATCTTAGGATTATTTTTTCTAGGAYAGGCTTCATTATCCATCTTATTTAAGGGCAAGTTTTTTGTCTATCTCTTTGACTGGAACTTCTTCCTCTCCTGTTACTGTAAATCAACAGCCAGAAATATAATTTTCTTTTTAGTGTTGATTCAAGAATAATTAGGGTTCAAAATAGTTCTTCGGTACAACCTAACTCCTGACATGTAACTCCTCATTTTGAAGGCCTGCACTTTCAAATCATTCCCTTTTGCTGTTCAGAATGTCTTCAACCTCTTAAATAGGATAAGTTTTCAGTCTGTTAATTCGAAAGCCATACAACAGCTGTACACAAAACACAGTAAAGGAAGAACTCCTTTACTGAAATTCTAAATAATAAAAATAAAAGTAAAAAAACCCCAACAAAACAGTGTTTTTAGAGATAAATAATTAGCAGCATAGATAAAAAACCAGAGAATTCTTAAGTTTATACAAATAAAATTTCTTATATTAGRTGAAGTGGTAGAAGATGCAGACAAGAAAAATGAAGTCAGCAAATTAAGGCATTATGCAAATGTTCTAGAGGCCGTGAGCAAGGAAAGAAGAAACTAATGGAAGGAAATAGGAAATAAACTCAGTGAGTTTTTTTTTTTTTCCTCTCTCAATCTACATCAGTTGATTCAATCTCCAGAGTAATTCCATGTATATACAAAATATGCTATAGCTGCAATAATGAGATAGGAAAACAAAATATAAATAAAAAACCAGTAAGAGCAAAGCTGTAGTGTGTCCAGACTTGTTTCTGTCACGCAAACAGCAGAAGGAGTGAAAAGATATACAACAGGGAAGCAGCTGTTTTAATTCCAGAAATATTTTGTAAATACTCAGCTGAGATTGAAACAAAGACTGTCTCTGTGGCCTGACTCTAATGGAACAAAGGTTTAAAGTGTCCYGGCTGTTCCATACAAAAATGAAGGACACAAGTAGAAGTTAAAGCAGCATGGGTAAGGCTGATCACATAACCTGCATAAACCAGAACTTTTTTACTAGACACAGAACCAGAAAGAAACAAGGGTTCAGGAAAACGTTTAGCTTTCTCAGGCATCCTGAGACAGAAATCCCTTTGCTGACAACTGGCAGTAAACTGTAAGCCTGAAATTCATATTTAGAGTCTCCAGAATGAGGAACAATGAAAAAGCAAACTGAATTTAAACASAGCCAGCCATGATTCTGCCCAGCTGCCAGCTCCTCTGCCTGGAGAGCCCCCAGCTTTTCAACACCTACTAATGATTTTTCCAATTTCATTACAWAAATTCCTTGATCTATGCCTCTTCTCAACTAGGTTCTTCTCTGTGGACTTCTATGATTTTGGAAAATATTGCAGCTTTATAGGTATAAAGAGTTTCATAATGTCCCCTTTTAACTCCTTAATATAGTTGTAAATTATTCATTTATACTAAAAGCACACAGTTCTAACACTGATATTTTTCTGCAATACTTGAAAGGGATATTTGAAGATAAAGAAAAATCCCCTTCAAAGAGAACCTGCTTGTGCAGTGGTTTCTTTTGGTGTGCTGAGCAGGGGTGTAAGGAAACAGTCAGCCTCTATCTTACAGTTCTTTTCCAACCTTAGTGATTCTATGAAACAAACACATATTTTCACATTTTGTCCATTAAACAGCCTCTTAGTTTATTAGCAAGAATAAACTGAGTCATCATAAAGTTCTCAGCAGGAGCAGGCTACCAACACAAGAAAGTCTTCTCATAAAGCATCTGAATACACAGAATCACAGAATAAACTGAGTTGGGAGGGATCCACAAGGATCATGGAGTCCAACTCCTGGTCCTGCCCAGGACYRTCCCCAAGAGCCACAGCATGTGCCCAAGAATGTAATCTGTTTACTGAATTGTTTCCCTGAGGGTACTTCACATACTGGCTTAATTAATTAATTAATTAATTAATTACTCTGCTTTTGTTCAGTGGGCAGTAAGCAAAACTGGAAAGCATTAGAAAAAAGCCCCCAAAGATTTTATACATCTATGGACAAAACATGCTTTAGCTAAAAGAAATCCAGAACCATATATTGGAATGAAAGCTCTGATGAGGGGAATGGAATTTTGTCTACTCATGTAGTTCCTAGCAGTTATATGAATAGAATCCAAGCACCTTACTCCTAAAATCTCCTTTCTAACCATTAGAAAGATTCTAAACATTAATCAGTTTAATGATGAAGTTAAGTGGCTGAAGACAAGTAACAAAACCATTTATTACCTTTTCATGTTAATATGCAACTCTATTAACTTTTGAGTATTGGAATTCTACTAAAAAAAGGAGAAYCACAGATTTGAGTTTGTTTGTGATCCATATTAGTGAAGAACTACGACCACAGTGGCCAACACGTTTCACATTGTTTTTCTTTGCTGACTTGCCTCTGTCAGGCAGATCATTTTAGCAGTTCTTTCAGTCCAACCAAGGGTCAAGGTGAAGAGATGTATTACAATAAACATTGCTGACTGTCTCCCTGATTTCAAAAAAGACTACTAATACTATTTTAAAGACTTAAAAACAACATACAGAATTGTAATATCAAAATATTTGTTAAAATGGAGCTGTTTCATACACRTAGAATATTTGTGCATGTAGGCTAAGCACTAAAAATTATGGCCATACAAAAAAAAATTCCTACAAAACCCAAAGCTTGTAAGTACTTCAAACAAAGAACTCAATCTCAATGGCCAACATGACAGAAAATAGGCAACTTTCTCAATATGAGCTGAAAACACCTATCCCCTAACAGGAGGATTACATTCAGTATGAGCAAAGGTGTGAGGCAGCTACTGAGTGCTGTGCAATCTCAGTTAACACAAAAAAAGCCCACACAYAGATTGGTGAGAAACAGCAGGGAGAAAACTCCACTGATTTCCTGATCATACACCTGCTACTAGTGCTGAGGATCTGTAAGAACATTCTCACCCTCACATCATACCTGATTTTAAAAAAAAAGTAAAAAAATCCTCTTTCTATAATGATCTAGTTCTGATACTTGAACACTAAAATTTATTCACTAATTTAATGCCTGTTGACAGCAGTAGCCCCATTCTACCTCTGTCTGAGAGAAACAGACTTCCAGAAACATCTTCCAGAAACAATYTGTTGATAAGGAGCTAGGGTGTACACATTTACAACACTTTTTGCTACAAAGAGAACAATTTTGTGGTCTGTGTGTAACCTGAGACTTAAAAATCCTTCAAACCGACATTCCCTATCAAATCACCAAATGAACAAACACCTTAACTCTCAATGACAGCTGCTTTGTTTCTGAACTCTGTACACCAAAAAAAACCCTGAAGTSGAAGGTGTGCTTTAAGAAAGGATTGAAAGAGACACAGAAAGTATGTTTTAATGAAAAAAAGTTTCAACTTTGACCACAGGGCTCAAACAGCCTTTCCATAGTATGTGCCCATCTCATCARTATTTAGCTGCCTTCCTGGAAAAAATTACTTCACTGTTAGGATCATGGATTAGAGTGTCAAATAAATGCTTTGTCCATCTCAGCTACGAGAGTTCTGCTGTATAATAACCACCAGGGGTTATAAAGGAACACCCTTGGATGATTTAAAGATGATTTATGAGAAAATGGAGTATATGCCACTTGAATAGCTAAGCTGAGTTTTCCTARGCAGTAAAAGCCTTTGCTTGCTCCTGAACAGGTTTGTTTAGACTGTCTCACTCCGCACCTCCCTTGCTGAGCAGCCAGCTCAGTATTTTGTCAGCTGGCACCTGGATCCAACAGACAGACGGACGGACGGACAGAGCGCCCTCCYCTCCCCAGGGCCAGGCGTTTCAACGCCGCTCGTGTTTGTGCAAAGAACACAACGCTGAGCTGCCTCAAACACAATCCAGGAATGGTCAGAGCTGTGATCAGTAGAGCTCCTGCCAGCTCTGAATTAATCAGGGCTTCCAGAGTCCCACTGAACTGCATCCTTCACCTGTCCCAGGATTCTGCTGGAGTCRTTAACTGAAGGGACTGCTCTCAGCACTTGTAATTGGATGTAGGACACTTCTCAGGCACAAYTACATAGCCTTAACTGGCATGTTTTTAAACTACTCTTCATTCAAATTACTATTTTTTAGCCTCTAAGAAGTGATATTTTATAGCAGCAGGAGAGCAGCTTGGAAAAAAGAAAGTGAACTGGCCATTTGAAATTAACACAGGCAATTGTTTCTCCTGCAGAGAATGACATTCTACTTGCAGGTGAATTAATTAGAATCCAGCTGACGGCAAAACCATTTTAAACTAAGGCCAAAAGTGACATCTTTAAGATATACGTAGGCTCCCACTTCAGGAGGATTGAATGGTTCACTCCAGAGAAGGGACTGTAATTTGTCTTCCACCCAAATGCCATTCCCCAGCCATTAAATGTCCTCTCTTGTATCTTGCCAGCCAGACCTAAATCATTAGCCAGAACTGTTAACTTGGTTTAACCAAAAAGAAACAGAAATAGGTGTATACACAGTTTGGCTTACAAAACAGCAACTTGAGCACACTATGAAAAARTATATTTACTAAGCATGTACATGGGGAAATTGGAGACACAGTGTGCAGTTTTGATCCTGTGCTCTATTGGCTTTGTGTGGCCATGTTTGGTAGCAGGGAGGATACAGTTTGGCTTCTCTGATGGAGATTCGGGTTTATTCCTCATTATCCTGCCCTGATGTGATTAGTAATAAGTTAATTTGGCCAGRCTGCGTCTGTTTTTCCTGTGATGGTAATTGGTGCGTGATCTCTCCCTACAAACCTTTTGTTGTATTTTCTCTTTCCAGTCCAGCTGAGRAGCTGCTTCCTGGGCATCCTGGAGTCCAGGCAGGGTCAACCCTCCAGATTTGAAAAAAAAGACACTTTTTTTTGTTGTTGTTTTGTTTGTTTTAGTGAATGGGCCCACAAGGTGAAGGCAATCATTATGCTTTAAAGGATCAAATGAGAGGCACAGAGGATGTCAGTAACCAACACAGCCTGGTGACTCTGGAAAGAGCAGGACAACTACCAGTGAGTCACTGATCTCAGAGATGAGTGCAGATCACTGATTACAGAAGCAAGGAACAGCAGAGGCCCACTGCATCTACCAGCTATTCCTCTGACCAACACAYGTGCAGTTTCAATGAAGCTTCAAGCCTAGCTCCAACCAGAGTTTTCTAGTGATTTATTTATGGTCATGTTAGGGATTTCAGCACTTTTCTTGTCGACCTATAAAAGACAGCAGAACATTTTATTACTTGGAGACCTCTATGAATATTTGAGTTCCAGCTCAAAACATATATTAGATTTCTTTGAATAGAGAATATCACACAAAATAACTATATATTTTCAATATTTTCATGCTTAGCATATTTTAGCAATAGCCAAAACATTATTTTAGTCAAAAATATAAACCACTGCATYGTATGAGCTGCTATGAAGAACTTAACTCCATTGCAGCCAGACACAGTGCAAAGTGAAAACATCTGGCTATTAACCACATGTCATAGAGTGCTAAGCTTTGCAAGAAATTAAAAACATGAGACAGTGGGATAAACTTTAAAACTACAGAAATATCTCAGAAGCATTAAAAAACARATAAGTAATTCCAAGTTGGAAAATACATGGATAAAAGGAAGAAAAACCCAAGCTGTATGTACTMGGTAAAATGTCAAAGACTAAGTGAGAAGAACCTGCAGCTAAAGCTGCTTGTGAATTTTAGCCATCTATTTTGAACTRTCTCTGACATGCAGAAGCAGGTTTATATTTCTGGAAGATTCAAAGACCTTCAATAAAATCTTCCATCCAGCTCTAAGAACATGGGCAACAGTGCATTGAAGGAAAAAAATACTGAAAAAATGATGAGTTCTAAATTGACTCTTAGAGTACAAGAAAGATCTCTCTGTATTTCTAAATACTTACATGAAAATCTAAGTTTAATAGTAAGCAGGAGTCTTACTGAAAAATCAACTATAATATAAAGGAAACATTAGGAAAAGAACAGAATAGCAAAAAAACCCCACCTCATGCCCTGTTATGAAGCAGGAGGGCTCTGCAGAGGGATTTGGACAGGCTGGATCAATGGACTGAGGCCAATTGTGACAGGTGCCATAAGGCAAAGTCCCAGGTTCTGCCCTTGGGTCACAACTGCTCCATGCTGTGCTCCAGGTTTGGGGCAGAGRGGCTRGAAAACTGCCTGGCAGAAAAGGACYTGGAGTTGTGAGTCAACAGCAGCTGAACATGAGCCAGAATGTGCCCAGGTGGGCAAGAAGTCAAATGGCACCCTGGCACCTTGACACATTATTAAAATTAATGYGGCCAGCAGGACCAGGGCAGGGACTGTCCCCCGTACTCAGCACTGCTGAGGTCACACCTCAAATCCTGTGCTCAGTTCTGGGCCTTTCATTACAAGAAGGACATTGAGGGGCTGGARAGGGTCCAGAGAACAACAGAGCTGAGGAAGGGTCTGGAGCACAAGTCTGAGGAGGAGCAGCTGGGGGAGCTGGGGGTGCTCAGCCTGGAGCAGAGGATCCAGGGGGCCCTCATCACTCTCTACAACTGCCTGACAGGAGGCTGGAGCCAGGTGGGGATTGGCCTCTTCTCCCAGGTAACAAGAGACAGGATGAGAGGAAATGGCTTCAATTTGTGCCACWGGAGGTTTAGATTGGATATTAGGAAAATTTCTTAATTGAAAAGGTGATCAACCACCAGAAGAGGCTGTGCAAGCAAGCAGTGGAGTCAGCATTCTGAGAAGTGTTCACAAGGYCTGTGGATGTGACACTTGGGGACATGGTTTAGTGGTGAACAWGGTCATGCTGAGTTAATAGTTGGACTCCATGACCTTGGATGTCTTTTTCAGACTTAGTGATTCTATGATTATGCAAAAGGTTATGAGGAATACTATAGAGACCCTTAGGCAGAGAACAYACTGTTCTTGCCCATTCCACAGAGTTTTGAGCTGACTCTATTCACACACTTTCTTAGAGGAAAATAATAACACACATGCTACTTTCATCTACATACTCAGAAACTGAAAAGTTGTCTCAAACCAGTTCATACAGTAAAGCCAGAAGTGAAAAGTTTTCCTGGGATGGGACAGCAATCAGTGGACAGCTGAGGACTGAATTTCACACACAGATGTATTCCAAGGAAGAATTATATTTTCAGGATAAAACCAGCCCCCAACACCTTCAGAGTTTGCAGTGAAAATAGAAAGCTTCCAAAAATTGGAACCCCYTGTTTTGGTGACCCCAAGTCATTTGCTGCTTGACTGTTTGACTTYGCTTGACCATTTTGCTTTTACCAGGGAATAAACAAAAAAATGTTTCATCTGCCCAAAAMTGAGGCTATTTTCTTTATGAAGAAGGAAAAGGATGAACAATTTAGTTTGGAAAATTTGCAGTGTATTTTGTAGAGAAAYCAATGGAGWWAAGATTTAGGACCTMTAATGAGCTAAYAGGTCAAGAACAGGTAATTTGAGTTTATACTTTGACCTGAGAGTTTATTTTAAAAGGACATTGGAAAAGGTGACATTTCTCAAATAATGCAAATATTAACACTGGGCCTAGCACACAGAAACAGCAAAAGGCTTGGAYACTTGGGATGTCAGAGGTGAGACAGCTGGAGTAACTGTCATTTTGTGTAGTTGAAAAATTGTACCACTGATGACAGTAAAATAGAACCAKGTACTTTATCAAAGCAAGAGTTTCTCTGCTCTATCAACATATTTTAAGYTTATTTTAATTAAGTTTTGCCACAGAAGTTAAACTCTACATATCAATGAAAATAAGTAGTTTTACTGGTTGAGTATAATCACAACAGACTGGAAAGAGTAACAGGAAACTGGAAAAAACATCAGTGGCAAATTTTTTCTCCAAGCAGAACCCACAATATCATCCTGAGCAACTGTAACAGAAGCAAAACCTGAATTTTACCATTAACACAAAACTCATATAAAGTTAAGGTAATTTGGATTAAGTAATTGCTTTGTATGTGTGTGACATYGACCTTAGGGGAAAGTTAAACAGGCAGGTAGAGGAGACAATTACTGTACATCTCTTCAACTACTCTATTCTGAATATTCACTCTTGTCTTTTTAAACAGATTGGGCTCAATGCCTCATGCCAACGAGGGTTTTAGAAACCATTTGGACAATGCCYTTAGCAGCAGCTTTAACTGCTGGTCAGCCCTGAATTGGTCAGGCAGTTGGAYAAGATGGTCAYTGTAGGTTCCTCACAACTGAAAATAACTCCATTCTGCTCTGTTCTATACTAAAAATTTGAGAGGTTGAATATATCCAAATCAATCTTAAAGCTAAATTTAAACACTGAACTTTCTTGTGCCAAAGGCAATCATTCACATAAAGCTTTGAGTTTGACATTATTTTTTATACAGTGAAAGAAGGCATCCAGAAAAGCAAACTCTATCAAAAGAAGAGATCAGAACTCAGGTTTCCAAAGACACAGGACAGAAATCCCTGTACTCCTGCAAGTGAGTATCACACATAGGTGAGGAAGGCTCATCCTTCCTCACCTATGTGTGATACTCACCTGCAGGGCCTATACCACTTCTCACTGAGAAATGACACTCCACTTGGTGAGAAACAGAACAGTTGCTATGAAAAACAAGCATTTCAGGYAGCTGTAAGACAATCATTACTGTAATAAACATTCTGACCACTTTGAAAGAAGTTTAAATACCTTGTCTAAGTTCAGTTTTGCTTTTTTGTGTTACAAGGAACAGACAACTCCACCCCATTTAAAGCCAGCACTGGGTATTCCAAGCCAGGTCTCAGGGCAGGAACACACTGTCCCACAACCTGCTTCAGATATTTTTGCTGKATGTTTTCTTACCTCCATCTCCTTCTTCTTCTCCTTCATTCAGAACAATAATGCAGATGTGTTTAGTCAGCTGCCGTGTRTTGGAGAATTTGCGATTGCATTTCCTGCACTCCAGGCTGCCTGGTGAGACTTCAGAGGGTTCTGGGCCTTCCTCTGTCCCAGCTGGAGTCTCTTTGCTTGGAACTGGGTTATTTTCTGCCACATCTTCATCCACACAAAGCTTCTTAGTGGACCCTTTTGGTCTGCCCCTTTTCCTCTTCGCTACAAGAAACTCTAGAAAAGAAAATTAAAGTAAACTATAATTAAATTCCATGGCTAATTAGCTACCACCCATCTGATCTTGGAAAAATAGGTGCTTTGAATGAAATTTGAGGGGAGTTATCCCAAAAGCTTAAAAAAGGTTAGCATCAYACAAGCTTATTTCAAGCAGTGGTATTTGCTGGCATTTCTGGTAGCTGCAAAGCAATATCATTTGTGTTATTGAGATCAGCAGATGTCAAAAGTGCCACAGTTTTACTTAATTACACTGCAAGCACTCTCTCAGCASATGTATACTACAAAATTGCTCTACTGTGTTTCAACACTACAAAAAGCCTTTTAATTTAAATCATTTTCAAATAAATTATCCAGGTRTTGAGATGTAACCAGAGAAAAACAATGTATGTTTAAGAACCAAAATCTCATTGTCTTTTTAATATAGTGAACAATTACTCCCTAATATTATCTGTGGTTCTTGATTGTCAGCACTTTCTAGCCAAAAGCTGGCATAAAAAATGTTGGTAAGAAACTAATCCCGGAAGTAATGCAAAAAAATGTTTCCTGAATTAAAATAAGAAGTCCTCCACAACCCCTAATAAATACAATATAATTCTACATTTCCATGTTTCTGTAGAGGAAATATTGATGAAATCTATGACATGCAATGCACAGAAATGCATGAAAATTCTATTTCCTGCTTAAGATTTMTCTGATCATTGCTGTTCTGATAAATTGAGATTGACAATGTAGAAGTCTGAAAAACCACAAAAAGAGAGAATACTAAAAAAAACCCAAACTACAAAAATTTTTCAAGCACAGGTGCTGAAAGACGTTATTGAATTGGTTGATTTAGAGGATATGGAAAAATAAAGGACTTAAGGAATCTTAAAGGGACATGATGCAGGAGAACAGARGAAGGTAGGTAGCATCATGTTATTTGAAACCTAGTCAGCATTTCCCTAAAACATACCAGGCAAACAAAACCCCACACTCAGAGACCACAGCTTTGAGTTAGCCATGWAATTACTATCAGATGAAAAAGAAAGCATTCTGTCTTCTTACAGGAGTGACTGAATACCTGTCTGCTTAAATAAACATAATGAAACTGACAAAAAACCTTACTATGAATAGAAAAAAGCAACTCTTTCCTATAACTTTTTGCAACTYTCCAGCAGTGTCCTGAACTTTCATGCTACTCTAGGAAAATTAGTTTTGTCACTTTCAGCCAAAAAGAAAGGGGTGATTTCAGTGCTCTCAAAACTTCTCTTTGTTGCCATTCATGTTATTTTGATATTCACCATCACAGCAATCAGTATGTAAATTGAAGAAATTACCAAACAATTAAAATAAACCCAACAACAATGATCTTTACATCAACCCATCAAAAGGCCACAATTTGCTAACAGGAATCACAGTTCCAACATGAGGAATTCACATGTAGATGCTGGTCAGGCTACTAMAAAATAGTTAAATCCAAGGCTTGGAAGAATGAATGCAACCACCATATTCTCTSTGTATGATATTCTTTTCATTCCTTTACAATGCAATCATCAGATTATCCAACAAAAAGAAATTAGGAAAAACAAGGTCAAAGAGATGCTTCTTCCTGACTGTTTTAGTGAAAATTTAATGAAAAACAGAACAGCACTTTCACATTAAGATAGAAATTGAAAAAAAATTCTTGCATGCAAGTGGAAATATGAAAACTGGTCCTTTAGATGGCTGGTGAGAGAACCTCTGCTATGGCTTATAAAATTGCAATTCTTATCACTGTGACTACTAATGGGGTGGCAAATAAACAAAGAATGTGCAAATTTTAGTAATGTTTGTAAATGTGTCCATCAGTAGGAGAATTTACAGCAGTTCTCAACCATGTAAAAGTTTGGTGGCAAGAGGCAGGCAGCAACAAACATAGGAAAAGGAGGGCTCATATGAGCAACTGAAACATCACCAGAACTTCTGAAGTTTATCACAGTCATTTCTTTTCCTTGCTCCTTGGTTTCCTTTTTCCRAAACAGAACTTATCTCAAGCTACTTTGAGTTAACAATGCCAGAATTAATTTTTTAATGAGGCACATAACAACAAATTCCAGCTGTCTCCCTACCTAGCATGCTCCCAGTGAGCTCTTCACACTGCAGTATACAAATTCCAGCTCAAACCACACAAGATCACCAGCACAGAGTAACTAAATAGCAGAACATTGTCATTCATCTGCCAGTACATAACCAAGCTAATCAAATATCGCTTGTTAGAAAAAAGAATCTATTTAMCTGCTAAAAATAAAGCAGTATATTAAATAAATAATAACCCCCCCTAATACTTATTTCAAGGATGCTTAGTCATAAATAGAAGTTTTAAATTGGTCATTAAAAASATTTTGAATTAAGATCCTATTCCCTCAAGAACAACTTAGTTGTTTCTGGGGATTTTGCACTCATTACAGACTGACTGAAACCAATCTTTATGCTRACTGCTATTGGATGAGCAATGGCAATATCCAGGGAAGACATTCTGTGCTATGCTGTATAATTATGTACTCAAAGGCATAAAAAAGACRCTTCAAAAAGAGAGTAATGAAAAAAAACATGTGTCTATTTTTATACTGTTCCTTCACAGGGATTGTTCACATAAGCTTGTCCAAATCAATCTATTTAATACAAAAAGTTTGTCAGAAGTCACAAAATGCTTGTGCAAATGTCACTTAAACCTTCTGACCATATTTTAACAGGTTGATACATTATGCAATATGAATCCTTCCTCAAATGTCAGTATAAAAAGCTTACATTTCATCACTTAAAACAGCACAAAATATTCAGACTTCTGCACACAGTGTCACACAAATGCAGCCATATAAATCTCATCCCCAGCCTCATTTTATTACAGTTCTGTGTTTGTATCACAGCACCTGCAACACCTCCTGTCCCCCAGGTGTGAATGACTCTGGCTGCATCCTGTGGTCAGGCAAGGATCAGGCTGAAGCACACACTGTGGTTCTAAATGACCTTAAAGGCTGCACTCCTTGGAGGAAATGATGATACTCAGACTGTAACTTTCTTGGAGGTTTCATAACAGACAGAGACATGCATCCCATAATCCAGATACAGCCCAAACCAAACAACAAGCCATCAGGTAGTAACAGTGTGAACAGATGAAACCAGAGCCATTGATGCTGTCCCACAAATCCTCACTAATCTGACCAAGCAGAAGCAAAAAAAAGCTGTGTTTTGACAAGCACTGTGAAGGAAATGGAGATCATTGTGAAGAATTATAAAAAGCCCTAGGCTAAACTGGAGTATGAATGACTACAATTACCTGTCACTTCCCAAAACAAAGATGGCACATTCCAGTGCTGGACAAAATGTGACCTGTGTATAGATGTATAACAGCAACATCTCCCTGGTACCCTTGGTCCCACTTCATAAAAAAAAAAAATTAACATCATTGTACCAAAATATTTAAAACAAATCAACTCTAAATAGATCATGGCTTAAGAATAGAAAAGTGGTGTGACTAAACAAAATTCAGCAGWGAGCACTGTAAATAAAGTAACACTGGAGTAATAAACACGTATGACATGCCTAGCACTTTACTTGTCCCCAGTACTTATAAAATCATTAATTCATTACTCAGGCAGAACAAAGAGCTCCATTAGCAACTCAGCATTCACTCTTCTATATCAATTGTGGAGTAGCTACAGTATTTACCAATAATTGGAAGAGAAATTACACTTTCAAAGGACAAAAAGATGTTCATCTATTAGTCACCAAGTACTAMAAGTTGTAATTTCTAAGACTGTAATTTCTAAGGCTGGTGATTCACCAATTACTTCTCCTTTCAGTGACAATACTGAATTACTGCAAAGACTGGTTCATTGACAAATAATTGTATACTACAAACTTTTAAAGTTTTATTTGCTGCAGATTCCATAGCAGGAGGGAATAATTGATGCTTTCAAAGAAGAACTCTTTGCAATCCAATGTTCAACTGTATATTACAGTATTTTTTTTAACAGAACACAGTAAATAAATCAATGGGACTTCAGAACCATCTTCTCCAACCAATGTGTCTGATGGGAAAGGAAAAATTCTAAAGAATGCCTAGAATATGACTTGAAAACTGTGGAAAAGTAATTTACCTTGACATTCTTACTGACAGCAGATGTCAAAGAGCTGGGCTATCTAACCTGAAAAAGGTGGCATCATATGAGCCCATCAGATATATAAAACTATTCACCAAGAATAATGAGAAAGGTAAATTATGAATATATAACTTAAGAATGTTATGTTTAYATAAGATTTGCAGAATTGTCTTCTTAAAAGCTAATTATGACTAATTTCTGTTGCTGCAGATCATAATGGTAACTACAAACTATCCTCATAAATGTACAATGCATGCTGAACACATACAGTACACAAAGTGCAGATACTCCTAAAAAAATGCAAAGAGAAGTTTACAGAAGAGCCTTTCTACTAAAATGAATATGTTGCAAGGTACCAGCCTCACTGTGTGCAGAAACATATGTAGTGGAGGGATAACAGGAAACAAAGACTGTAGAAAGGAAAATGCATTTTGCATGCCCAAGGAATTAATTCTGTGCTACGAAAATAAAATTAGAATGACATTTTGAAAACTGATTTGAAATTTATTCATCACCTTCTGATACAGTGGCAATTTTGGGCATTATGTGAAATAATACTCCGGTGAGATTTTTCCTCACCAGCCACCTGAGGAAACAGCAGCTCTAGTAAAATACTAAATGACCATTATTAGAAATATCTTCTTACAGTGTTGAAGTTAATATATCTTCTGAATTACTGCTGGTAAATAAGCAAAGAAACATCATATACATATGTTAACAACAAAAAAATTCTTGGAGGTATGATTTTAGATGGTAGTTGATTCATAAGCACAYAGGCTTTAAGATCCAGAAATTATAATGATTGAGAAATCCTGGTAATTGTGTTAAATAAGTGGTTTGCCAGCAATATAAATCCATTACTCAGTAAGGGCATAAAAGAAGATAAAAAGTCTGAATTATTTTGAACCCATTCCTAATATTCCAAAKGATGGAAATTATGATCAGTTAAAAATGGAATGGAATGAATGTAACTTCTTCCATTGCACAATAAAAATTTTATGTGTAACTAATTCAACTTCTGGTTGCTTTATTTATCAGCATCACTATCAAAACAGTTATAAATTATGAATCGTGCCACCTCCTTTTTGGAATAGAACTATTAACATTAGCTGAATCACAACCATCAAGTTAGAAAACTCAAAAAGGACACCTAAGCCTCAAGGCACACCTTCACCCATGGTGTCCTGATTGCTGTTCACTGCTGCTAGATCATCTTCCCACTGCTCCCACTACAGAGTTCCAATTAAAGCTGTAGGAAGCAAACTTTGCTATAGTTCACATTGAAAATTAATGAACCAATGCCATCATTCCCTAAGACAAGTTGAGTTTATCCACATCTGTCATGTGACCTATTCTGTGCTGAATGAAATGTGGGGTGACAGTTGCACAGTGCTTATTATAAAAACCAACTATTCTATACACAATGCAGAGTCATCACACCACAGGCTTTATTAAAAAAATATGTAACACTCAAAATTACAWTTCTCTCAATTTCTGAATGTACCTTCTCCATCTTTGCTTGTGTTTGCAGGTGCTGTTAGAGGCTGGAGAGGAATGATGATGTCATCCACACCGGTCCCTTCTTCCRTGTGTTTCTCAGAGACATGAGACAACAGCTCGGATTTATTTGGTGAAAATAAGTTACAAAGCTTACACATGAAGATGGAATTGATCCCTGAAAAAACAAGTTTAAAAACAAGGAATTAATGTTTCCAAATTCAAGTTATTTATGCTACCATGAGTTATTGGGATTTTGGCTCAGTCAACATAGTAACTATAATTTACTCAAGACACATAACAGGCAGCAATGAGGTGAAATTCTGTTTTATCACTAAATGAACACATTCATCATATATCCCCAAATGAATTAATTTAAGAAATGGGTACACTCCTAGATCCACATAAGGCAAAAAATTTCTTCTGGCCAAAAGTGTAGAAATGTTTTAACATGACTCAAAAGGAAGAAGAACAATTTAAGACCTTTTTCCCCTTCCAGCCTCAAACATTCTTATAATTTTATATATTTTCAAACACATGGTAAAATTATATGTATTACATCCTCACCAGGTTCCATGAAAAGTTCCTGTTGATTTAAGAAAAACAAACGAACAAAACCAAAAAAAAACCCCTAAAAAGCTTCAAAGCGGCAGGAGCAAATTAAGAATGTCATTAAAATGCCCCCTGGTCAATGCTTTAAACAGAAATTTGATACAACTTTTTAGGCAAATGGTATTTTTTAATTCACAGGTACTTGAAGTGTGATGTGAAAGCAAAGCATCAAGAAAGTAAATAACAATAAAGAAGGATTCATATAATCCCAGATTTTTAAAAAAGCCAGAGATTTTAGCCAGAGAAATTCAGAGGACTTCTGTTTTCTAAAACTGCAGTTTCTTGGTTTAGTGGTTGACTTTTGAAGAGTCCCTACTCCCTTCAGGTTCCAATGAAACAAACAAAAAAAAAAAACAACCAGGAACCAATTTTAATATCCCACTTGTTCTCTAGGTACATGTATGAAGCTCTAGTCCAGAGACTGGTTTCAATTGCTACTTTCCCTCCATCTCCCTAAGGAAAATTAGGGACATAAACCCACTGAAACCAAACTGGAACAAGCAGCACTTTTGAGGTACAAGTCAAACCAGAGATCACTGGGTAAGTACAGAAATAAAGTGATAGTTTGAGAATTTTGGGATGAATCAGGGGTAAGAGAACAGGGAAGCTGTATTTTGGGACCTATTTTTAAAACAAAACTAAGCACTCTCCTATTGAGCCTTATTCTACCTCTTTTATGACACACAAATTACATAGCTCACCCCATTTAAAATAAATCTTTATTTKAGGTGTCCTGAAAGTTAAGAGCAGCAGAGGTGTCTCTTTTACAGGTATTTGTCCTTGAAACATAACAAAAGCACAGCTCAAAACTAACAAACAGGCAGGCTGTGCCTTCATCACTTCCACAACACCTCTGAAAGAACAACTCCAATACTGCTCCTGTTGCTCAACATATCCTCTTATTACACACAAGCAGCTATGTAAGTGTATGGCACAATCAACATGTTCTTAGGAGCTCAGCTGGGCTCCTTCTCAGGCATTCTGCTGTCTTGAGCACACAGATATTTCTGTTTTGATTGCAGTACGTTGAAATGTTCCTTTGAACTAGTTCTGCCCTAGTTAGCATTATTGTTTTGTCGGTTTTTTTTTTAAGGGCATGAAGCCTGTTATTGACTCAGCAAGTAACAACTCCTTTCTTTAAATGTAAACACAAAATAAAACCTGTGAACATTTACCTAAACATTTAACCAATTCAAATTCCATGATTTAGCTGACATTTCTGTTTTGAGGTTTTATTTGTTTCTGCTTCCTGACCTGCTGGCTGTTCTCCCTAGAAGTTCAAACCCAGGGTTTTGCGTCGTCTCCTCCCTGAACAGCTGCAATCAGTACTCACACACCACTTTATCTCTCACTCCTCCCAGAGAGGACATGGGGAAGGGCAGAAGAGCAAGGAGAGTGCCCAGAAGCCTCAGTGGGTGTTTAAAGTGTTTTATTAGCAAGGCCACCCAAAGCCAGGAGTGAAGAGCCCAGGTGGCAGAGCACACCGAGTGTCACTGAAGGTGCAGGAAGCACCAGGGGAACACACAGAAGATGCACGAACTTTCTTCAGAGGTGAGATGGGAACCAGAGTAAAGAAATTATTTTAGGAAGAATGCCTGGAAAAGGAGGTCAGAGAGCAGAGGATAAACTCTGCTGATCACCAGACTAAGCAAGTATGGAATAAGCAAACAATAATTGATTATGCAGTTGCTAATTAGGCAGTGTAGCAATAAAGCAATGAGTTAGAGTCAATTAAGTGTAAAAATCAAATAAGGAAAAAGTTAATTAACTATGCATKGAATCAATGACTAATTAGTGAATAATTAATTACGTGGGAAATCAAGTGAGCAATTAATTAGGCAGCAATTAAATATGCAGAGAAAGAAAAGAACAGTAATCAAGTATGCAGGTACACAAACATCAGGAAATTCAGCCAAAACCAATCTGGGACATTCTGTTTGCTAAACATGTTTGTGGTAATTCATCATCTTCAGTTTGCCCCTATAAACTGTGCTAAATATACACTGAAATAAATAATACCAATAATTTTCTCCTTAATTGACTAGGCGGAAAATTGAGCTATAACTTAAGCAAAGCCCTTTTTTTCTAATTCTTTCAAAACCCTCAGCATATTGCTTAATTAGTAGGTATTTTTTTCTTCACMCTAAGAATATCTACAGCAAAGAGAGTTTAACAAGTGGATTACTAAAAACAAAGAGCAAGCTGCAGACTAGGAACCAGATTCCYGGATTCCCAATCCCCTTCACAAAGCATAAACCGGTATTTGTCCTGTTTGGCTTTAAAGTTGGAGTGGGGAATGGGAAAGGGGCAAGAAAGCAGCACTCATCTTGGAAAGATCCCTGAAATTAGCAGTACTTAAGGGAATCAAGGAATATATTATTGTCATATGTACTTTTAACCAGTGTATGACAAAACCTAGTGAAAAATCAATTTTACCTAACCAAAAGATTTAATTTTGCATAAAAGAAAKTCTCAGCATTGGGTATTGTTTTATTTTTAATAACTACTTTTACAAGACACACAGGGAAAGGACACAAATCTGTATTTATGTACCCTAAATCATTCTAATGGATCCAAAACTTTTCACCTTTCATTTCAAGGTGAAAAACTCAAAGCAGGCAAGTGTTAACAACTTCTGTGAGTGCYTTTAAAGTTCTGGAGTTGTTAAAAGGAATTAGAACTCCACAATWAAATAAAAAAAATAAAGTCACTGGGTATTTGTTGGTCTGCGTAAAAAAGTTGATACGATCAATAGTTATGCATCTGGTCAACCTTCCTAAAATATGCAGCAATTAAGTTCAGAATATGTATAATAACTTATTTCCTTCTAAACTTACTACAGAGCTGAAACAAACTTTGTTGTCTCATCACCACCAAATTCTTAACAGGAACCTTCTGCAATTAAAAATCTTATTCATCAGACTAGGACTTGGTCTTGTTGGGCTTTTCATTTTGTTTTTTTTTCCTCTTTCTGTTGTTTCTATACAGATATCAAGTATAATAAAAAGTGGGCACAGCTATTCCAATCAAATTATTTATTTTGTAAAAGAACTTTTCACACACAAAGGTTGAACATGTAAGATATTGAAGTGTCTAAGAACAATAAACAAGACTTTTTCGGTTTAGGTAGAAGCAATGAAATGTGAGGTRGCAGTTAATATAAAGCAGCATGTAAAAAGCCAATAACTTTTGTTTAAGACAAGCAACACTATTTCTTAGTAATAAAATGTTTCAACTGAACATAAAAGAATGGGCAAATATAGGCAAAGAAATAATGATATCCTGTACTACTGTCAAATACTTTATTTTACTTACCAGATCTCACTCCTCTGAGCATATTAGAGGCTTTTCATTTTCAAAGCCATGTCAAACATCCAAAATTTTCACAAACATGTTACAGTGTATTTCTGATTTTTATTGCTTCACCTCCAGGAGACTTGTTTGTTTGTTTCACGGTTTTTTGTAGTTTGGTTTTTTTGGGGTTTTTTTTTGCTGTTGTTGTTGTTTTACTTAAAATAGACTTTGTAGATCACATAATATTTTAATCATTATTTTCATAAAGATGCTGGTATGAACTAATGTTACTTCTTAAAGAAAAAAATTATATAAATCAATGCTGGTTTCTGGCTATTTTCTCTATTTTGATTCATCAAGAAATTAATATCCAGTATTACAGCACATCTCCAAATCAAAAGCATTATCCTTGGTAAATATCAAAGAAAAAAGAAGTATATGAAGTCTACAAAATAAGCTATTTGCTACCATTAGAACAACAGCACCACATGAACCCTGTGCTCAAAACTAACAAATCAACCATACTAGAAGTGGGAGCTGGAGAATCAAAAGTTATTTTAGGGCTGCTTTAATCTGAATTTGGGCAATTCTAAACAGTAAGCAACAGTTTCTTGATTCACCAGCACAAAACGACTGGTGAGACAAAGCCAGCCATGCAGAAAGCATTCAAGCAAAGAGGAGCCCCTGACCATGACTGTTTTCACTCTCAGCTGCTAACTAAGATCAGGGCAATTTCATTATCATTAGTTCAGTGCCACAAACTTTACTTTATCATTAAGGAAGACTCCTACAGCAGTACAGGGTGCATTCCTGCAAAAACTAAAAGGTGAAGCTAAAATCAATCCCATTTAATATGGTTTTAGGAAAATCCAGTCATTTACATTCACCATATTTCCTAGCCAGGCTGTAAATGAAATTTACTCAATAACCTACAAGTGTAGAGGCTCTCAGACACTGCATACAAGACTGAATTACAATGAAGTTTGTGAATGTTTATGACTAAGAAATTATATATTTTAAAATTTCTACCTTTCCTGTGAGGCACTGGCACAGGCTGCCCAGAGAAGCTGTGGCTGCCCCGAGAAGCTGTGGCTGCCCCATCCCTGGAAGTGTTCAAGGCCAGGCTGGATGGGGCCCTGAGCAATCTGGGATAGTGGAAGGTGGCCCTGGCCATGGTAGGACTTGAGTGATGTTTAAGGTCCCTTCCAACCCAAGCCACTCTGTAATTCTATGATCTATGTAGTACAAATATACTAGGACTGAAWAACAAAAGCACACTGTTAAGGTGCCTGGGGTATGAACTCAACACAGTGCCACTGTGAGCAGAACTAAGCTGGTTTTTCTCTGCATCTAAGAGAAAATTACAGATTGAGAAATAAAAATGGAGGAGCATCAGGCGTACCCAAGCAAAAATTTAAGGAAGAATGAAAATGGTTTTAAATTAAGACTGAAGGGTAAGATAAGAAGTCCAAAAGACTACAAAGATGAAGGTGATTCGCTTTGCAGCAGTAAAAATCAGAGACTACTAAAAAATGAAGAACAACATAGAAATTAGTATGATTTTTACAGCAAACCTACGTAATAGGTTTGTTTTCATAGCTGCTTTTTTAAAAACAAACATAACCACTACTACAGTGATGCAAGAAGAATAATAAAATGGCAGAGTTGGCATCCTGGCTGTAAACAAGGATTACTGACATCCATGATCTCACACAAGTTTCTGATACTCATCGTTGTAATGCCACTGGGTTATTACCACTACCAAAATATTGAGGACAAAGTAGAATGCATTATTTTTTTAAAAAGGCCTTTTAGAAGCAGCTTAGGGTCAAATCTGATTAACAGGCTATTTTAACAAGTAGCAAAAATCCTGGAGAATTTACATACAATGCAGAGAAAAGTACAGTATAAGGACTACACATGAGCAACAACCTTGACCACAGGGGTACCAATGACTGTGGCACAGTGGAGGGGATAAAAGAGGTTACAAAGCCAGAAACAATACACTGTAGGCTTTAATTAGCTTTATGCAGAGTGGTTAAATGTCAGGTCAGGACAGGATGCCAAGATTAAACGTTTAGACACCATTAATGACTGTTTCACCCAGCAAGCAGACAGGGAAACCACATGAGGAGAAACAGTTCTTGACTTTATCAGAAGTAAAACACAGGACCCTTTTCAAAGTGACATTATTTGAGAGTTACTCTACAACCATGATTAAAGTACTGCTCAAAAGCCCTCTTAAAAGAGTGATAAAGAACCAAATGTTTATGCTTCACTTCAACAATGCAAACTATATAAAGATAAAAAGCATCTTTAACAAAACAAACCACAARAAGGACTAAAAAGTTCCAAGACAAGTTAAATCCTTGAAAGCAGCATGAAGGCTATTTAAAAGCATCGTATTTGATGCTAATCATCAAAGAAGGTTTTAGAAACGGGAAGGAAAATCTAGCACAGCTAAATAGCAGTGAAATGAACTTTCAGTACAAGAAAACATCTTCATGGAAGTTTCATCAAATGAGGAAAGCACAAGAAGATTTAAATTGTGTCCAATTTAAGGTAAAAAAAACAGTGAAGCAGGTCATTAAGGGTAATTTTAGCAACTTAAAACATAAAAAGCAGAATGCAGCAACATTTTAAAAACATCTCCACAGTAACAGGTCTGCCTAAGAGCCTGTGCAATAAAAAGCAATCTGTATTGGAAAAAGACCCTTAAAAGAAGGTGAGCCCATAGCAAAATAATTTTTTCAATTTGCTGTCATTTTATAATGGYTTGAAGAGGTTTTCTGGGAAAGATCTCTCAATTATAGCAAACACTTTAAAGACAGCCTCAAAACAAGGCTAGGAACTGCATTCCTCAGAAATAAAACCTTAGAGATTGAAAACAGACAGACCTATAAAAGAGATGGTCCTATAATACAAAGACCTATTAAAAAATAGAGAAGATCCATACTGGGCTCACAGCTGTGGAYATTGCTCCTCTACTGAAATAATAATAATCATAATCATCATCCTTAAAAGGTAAAGAAATAAGGAAAATCAACAACACAGCATGGTTCCATAAATGAGCAGTTAAATAAATTAGGGTTTTTTTCAGCCTGGAAGGATGTAACTGAAGACCAGAGAAAAGGCAAAGTGTAAAATGAAGAAAAAATCAGGTGTTCTGAAGGACATGACTCTTCTGAAACTACTGCCTGCCTTGCGGATCTCTCCCTGCTGCTGCAGCTCCAAGGTGGACACACATTCACTCGSTGTCCAGCATTCTCAGAAGCTGACCAGGAAGCACCAAGCTGACAGAGACTGGCTGGGGCTCAGCAAAGCCTGTAAGAAGSTCTAAGTCCATATTCTGGACAAGCATCACTGTGTGCCTGCCCTGTTCTTACTCTTCTCTATTTAAACATCCATTGTGGGCTGTTAGGCACATGAAATGTCAGGAGTGAAACAAAATTAAGATCCAAATCATTCAATACTTTCTGACGTTRTATTTTGCACATTGCAGTAAGAACACTGTGTAATGTACACTTTAATGTAGCTCAGTTTTTCCAGCATCCAAAGGGCCTCCTTCCCCTGTCTGGRGTCCCAGAGSTGGGCACAGCACTGCAGGGGGCTCTCACCAGGGCAGAATCCCCTCCCTCACCTGCTCTGGGTGCAGCCCAGGATATTTTTGGTTTCTGGGCTGCCAGAGCACATGGCTGGGCCATGTCCAGCCTCTCACCCACCAGCACCCCAAGGCCTCCTCAGGGCTGCTCCAGCCCCTTCCCTGCCCAGTCTGGCTTTGTGCCTGGGACTGCCCCAACCCAGGCGCAGGASCTGGAGCTTGGCCTTGCTGAGCTTCCCAGGTTTCACCCAGGCCCACTCTCACCTAAACCAAACCCACTGTATTTAACCAGGCTGATACTGTATTTGTGGAAAGAAACTTGCATTTGAAACTCCTGCAGTTTCACGGATAAAATAAAAGCACATGTATTTTTCTGCATTACACACATCATCTTCACAAACGCTCCTGGAAAAAAGTTAAATAAAGTTCTTTAAAAGAAGATAACTGTCTCCACATATTTCTGCTGGTTAAAATGTATAAAATTCATTCATAACTTGGACATAACACGGATTTAATAGGATATTCAAGTAACTAGGAAATTATTTTCAGTTTAGAATACTCACTTTATCAAACATAGAAACATTATAGATTTCCATAATTAAGGGGGAAAAAAGCCATAGTAGATACATTTATAGCAAGACATTTTTATTTTCATGTTCTAAGATCTCCCTCATGTGGCTAAACAGAACACTGCTTAAGGTTTCACTGAAATACACTAATGCACAACATCAAAATGTGTAAGGTGCACTACCAGACACCAAAACCACCCAGAACCCCTCAAAGTAGAAGCACAAACTGTGTGATCAGTCATCCACTTCAGGACGCACCATAGGATACATTCTGAACTAGATTTTTGGAAGCAGCCACAATGGAAATGCATCTGAGGTCAGATACACCTCAGCAGAAGCAAAATCAAAAATACTGAACACTCACGACAGTTCTGGGTTCAACTACACTCAGAACACTTTTTATTAAGACAAATGGGCTGGAATAAATATGACTTTATTAGTAGCACTAATTGTAAGAGAATTATTTCTCACTGAAAGTTGGATCCCAGAATATAAAGCAGTCCTGAATATTTTAACAATAGTCCATAATTAACGCACCACCTGTTAGCTATTCTGCTACTCAGTTATCCTCCTGATAGTGCAATTCTCCTTGGCATAAAACCCTATTTCACAGAACAGACAGGGTTGAAAGGGACCTCTGGAGATCATCTAGTCCAACCCTCCCACCAAGGCTGGATTCACCTGGGACAGGTGACACAGGAATGCATCCGGGTGGGTGTTAAATGTCTCCAGAAMAGGAGACTCCACGACCTCCCYGGGCAACCTGTTCCAGTGCCATCCTCAACATAAATAGGTCCTTCATCATGTTGCAGTTGAACTTTCTGAGTTKTAGAGTATGGCTGTTACCCCTTAGTGGTGGTTTGAGTTGCAAACTATCCAACAACACTTAGTAGGACAGGKAGAAATAACTCAGGATTCTAAAAATTAAGACATCAACTTGGGGAATGACAACCAGAAGCCAAAACTGAGTATACACGGTAATTAACAGGCATTAAATTATTGCAACATCACTTCACAAACTCGTACAGCAACAGCACAMGGGGATTGTGCAAGGCAGAAAGCACAAACACAGCACTCCTGGGGCTGCCCCCTCTGAGTAACTTTGTAACTTTGGTCACTGCGCCAACGAAAGCCAGGACAGTACAAGGCACACCAAGGCCTGAGATTACAGAGCAGTGGAAACATCTTTAACACATCTTGGACCTTGAGCTGTTAAGACTATTTAGAGCTGCCAGAGGAGATCAGGAGTGTTTCAAACCCAGGTGAGCACAGAATCATGGAGTCAGAGCATGAAAAGGGGCTGGAACAGACCTTAAAGATCATCCAGTCCCAACCTCYCTGCCATGGCCAAGGCTGCTCAAGGCTTGCTTTATCCARCCTGGCTTTGAACACCGCCAGGCTTGGGGCAGCCACAACTTTCCTTGTCACCCTGTTCCCTCACAGTAAAGAATTCCTTCCTAATATCCACACTAAAATTCTCCTTTCAGTTCGTACCTATTACTCCCTGTCCTATCACTAGAGCTCCTGAGGAATATCCCCTCTCCGGCTCCCCTGCAGCCCCCTCACACCCCGTGAGGTTGCTGTGGGGTCTCCACGCTTCCATTCGGGAGCAGCAGCGGCTCCAGGGCTCCTTCCCAGCTGMTCCCGACTCGCTGCTAAGCGGCGGCCTCCGGATGGGCAGCCGGGACACAGCAGGACTCCCGGGCTCGGGCTGCCCGAGCTGTCCGGCAGCTTTGGGAGCCCCCCACAGTCCCCCAGGGCCGCCGGGCAGCGCGGGGCGATGGACACTGGGCCGGCCGCCACTGGGGGAACTACTTGTCGTGCGGAAGGATCGGGTCACAACACCGCCGGAACTACTTCTCCCCGCCCGCCGCGCGGGGATCCGTGCGCGCTCCTCCGCCCGTCCGGCCCGGCCCCGCTCACCTGCAGCCGCCGCCTCCATCGCCGCGGGGGCTCAGCGGGACAGCCCGCCGGGGTCCGAGCGCGGCCCGCTTGGAAAACAGAGCGAGGGAAAAGGGAAGAAAAAAAAATCCAACACCGAAAATCGGATCTCCGTGCGGCGCCTTATGGCGAATCTGCCGCGGCCGACACGGCAGTGGCGGCTCGGCTCGGTTTCGCGGGGCGGGGCGGCGCCTGCGCAGTGGCGGCCGCGCGGGGCCGCGTCCCCTGAGGCGCCGCCCGCGGGCTGAGGGAGCGGCGGGAGGAGGATCAGGGACGAGGGGACATGGTGACAGAGACGCCGTGACRGGAGATAGCCAGGGCAGCCGGGACTCCCCGCCCTCGGCTCCCCGTGCGCCTCTGAGCACCCGCCGCCCGTCCCAGGACCCCCGGAGGCCGGGGGTGCGCAGCTCAGGCTGACACAGCCTCGGGATGCCAGAGGCGTTTTAGTTCACCAGCTGTGGGTAAAATGTGTTTTAATGAGCCTGGTACTTTAACACATACGACGTGGTTATAGAATGGRCTGGGTGGAAGGGTATCTAAATACCRTCTCGTTCAAACCTTTCTCTAAACMAGGTTGTTCCGAGCCCCATCCCACCTGGCCTTGAACACTTCCAGGAACGGGACATCTACAGCTTCCCTGTGAATCTTGAGTCTGTTTGACTCAAAAATCTGCTGTCTTGCCACCCTCACAGTAAAAGATTTCTTCCTAATTTAAACCTACCCTCTGAGGTAAGAGCTGAGATCATGGGGAACCAGGGTGTGCGTCCCTTGTCCTCTGTGTCACCACATGTAACTCTGGCAGGGCTACTGAACAAACACCCTTGGTGCTTATGGGCATGAAAAGGCAAGTGTGAGGAAGCAGGCTCATTTGTGTGTAAAAGTCGCCTCTCCTCACTGGTGTCACAGCTTGCACCAGCTTTACACAGAGCTTTGCTCAATCACTTTACCCATCAATGCTTCTCTTACTCAGAATGACTTAGATGAGAAAACTCTTAGRAAAACATGTTCTTTAGAATTCATGTCAGAGACCTGAGTAGAAGACAGAAGGGAAAGACCAGACCTTTCCAGAGGCTGTGGTTGYTCCTCTGCAAAATTTTTTTGTCTCCTCTGACCAAATGCAAATAACAGCAGTATTATAGCAGAGTCATCACTGGGTGTTCTGACCTCATGAGAAGCAACATTGGGAACCCGTCTTCAGCCTGCTGCCTTGACCTGCCRTCTTTACCTTCTGGACTCCTTGTGCCCATTTCTGCCCCTCTTCCCACCCACTGCACATATCTTCTGGAGAACATTTCATACTTCTAGGAKCAATAAAGATGAAAGCACAGTTGTGCTCAGGCACATACTGCCCATGAAAGGAAAGGACTGTGCTCTTTTTTGGACATGAATAATATTCACCCTTACCTTGGCATTGGAAGAACATTCTCTGGTCCTYGAGTCACTGAGCCTCACTACAGCTAGTGGGCTGGATTGTCCTGCCAAGAAAAGCACTTGTCTTCACACAGAACCATTGCTTGAGCATCCACGTGCCATGTGGTTTACTTTTTACATATACATATTGCATTGTGCTTTGCACAATCACAAGCCTGTTTAAAAGGYTACATTAATAAAGGCTTGTTCTTTACCTAAGACAAGAAATCAGAATTGGAACTGCTGAGCATTGCTGCCTGGCCCAGTCAAAATGTTTGGAGGGTCTGTCTGYTGGATGTCAGAAAAGAAAGAAAAGCTCTCACTGTTGAGCTGCCTGGCCAGGTCACAGAGCCACATGAAGTTTTTGCAGCTCTGAATCAATTTCACAGCTTAAAAAAAAAATACCCTCAAGTTCTTGGAAGTGGCATCATATCAAAAGCCACATAACTCGTCACCAGCAGAGTTCAGCTTCACCACACACAGCACAGATCCAGGCACTGCAATCACCAGCATCGATTGTGAGGCCCTCTTGGCACAAAGGAAAGGGATTCCTGGGGCTGTCCTGTGCAGGACCCAGACTTCAGTGACCCTTGATGGTCCCTTCCAGCTCAGGGTTTTCTGTGATTCCATGAACAGATCCTGTCTCAAGCAGGAGCCTGATCCGAGTCTGTTCATCTCATTCTGTCACGGTTTCCTTATTGACAAAACTCAAGGCCCACACCACCGTGCTTTCCCTGTCCCTCCTGCACATCCCCTTACCTGACCTCTTGTTGTTTTTCAGGTCCCAGTGCCAGTTTTCATTCACAGGAATATCTTTCCTGTTTTTCTCAAGTGCTCTTTCCAGATGCTTTCTGCACTTTCTCTCTCACCCCTGATGTCTCTCTAGCCACTTGCAGATAAGCTCCTGCACACACAAGTGCTTATCAAATACAGCTCCCAGTTCCTTCTCTTCACCCACTGAGTAGCTCCTTCTCATACCTCCATGCCTGGCTGGTATGAGTTGATTTCTCCTGAACCAATTATTGTAKWATAATAATAATAATAATAATAATAATAATAATAGTARTAGTAGTAGTWGTAGTAGTAATAATAATCTCTACCAAGTGCTGGAGAATGCAAAGTTCAAATATAGAGCAAGTTCAGTATTGCATAGGGCTTCAGCCTGCATCTGGAGCTGGAATCCATGAACAGAGTGTGGATGCCCTTATTGAGGGCACAGCAGATGCTGACTTCTCCTTTTCCCAGTTATTTGGTTTAATTCACAAATAGAAAAAGCATTTCACTGAAGACGTGTATTCCCAAGTGTGAAATGAGAGTGCAGCTTGCTTGGCTGTTCCATTAGAGCAGCCCCACAGAATTAAGGTGATAAAATCAATCAAAAGTTAGAATTAGTACTGCTTTGTACAGTTTTCATTTCCATTTGCATAAGCTATTTCTGGGAATCTTTCACATCCCACAGTCATACACTGCATTTGTTCAGAATCTCTGACTCATTCAGTGTTGCTGACGTACCTGACCTAGATATGAATGAGGGCTACACAGCACAGGGGCTCATCTGTAGCACTAGACTCTGCCTGGTTTGTTACAGAAGCTGGAAATTGTTGAGGTAAACATAAGGGAGATAAGTATAAAGGGAGATTAGTAACAGATTCTTCTCTGAGTTCATTTATGATATAAAACAAGCATTCATTAATTGCAACTTCCTCCTTTTCTGCATCCTCCCTGTGGCATTTGCAATGTGCTTTGAAAAGCTTTACATATTTCTATAGTTGAAAATTTTAGCATCTGTGCTTAAATGTGATAGTTACTTTTAAATTCCTCTTATCCTAGATGTCATATATTGAAGATGTCCAGTTAGGGAAGCTTTAGCCTAAACTTCAGTGTGTCACTTTCCTTTTTTTTTCCCCATGAACATTTCAGAAAGTAAAGTAATTTCTGTTGAAATAGCAAATCAATAAATGTCCCATAAGCACCAAAAACAGAATGAGACAAAGCTCCATAGAGGGAAGATACAATAACTGGCTAAATGAGGCAGYTGTCCAGTGAGAGAAAGCAGTAAATTATGTGACTGTGACCTAAGGATCTGCAACAAAAAATGCCAACAGAGGATAAAAACAGACATATGCCAACAGCCTTGATTTAGACACTTAATGACCTTGCAGTGCTTGAATTTTCAACCTGACTGATTTTTATTATATACTAGTATTTTAAGACAAAAATTTCTTCAGTGTTTTATGAAGTAGAGTGCATAAAGCATTCTAACAAGAGAACAGAACTCAGGTATAAGAAGCTAAGTATTGTAAGAAATGGTGTAAAATAAAAATCCCCAACTTGTGTGCACTTGCTATAGAATGGRAAAAGCCCAAAACATGTGTCTGGGTTTTTTAATAATTATACAATACACATACACTCTACTGCATKTGAGTTTCCTTTGCTTGCTTGCGAACAATTCCCTGGGCAGTTCCAATTTGTGACAACCCTCTCTGTAAATATCCAATAATACCAGACCTAAACTTTCCCTGGTGCAACTCGAGGCCTTTACCTCCTGTCTCTTGTTACTTGGGGCCAGCTCCCTTCTGGATTCACCCTCCTTTCAGGTGGCTGTAGAGAACARTTAAGTGCCCCCAAGCCTCCTTTTGTCCAGGCTGAGCACCCCCAGCTCCCTCTGCTGCTCCTCATCAACTTGTGCTCCCGCCCCTTCCCCAGCTCCACTGCTCTTATCTGGGCACACTCCTGCACCTCAATCTCTGTCTTGTAGTGAGGGACACGGAACTGGATGCAGCACTTGAGGCGTGCTGAGCTGTGCCAAGCGAGCTGGGACAGCCAGTGCCCTGGGACAGCCAGTGCCCTGGTCCTGYTGGCCACACCAGTGCTGACACAAGGCCAGGAGGCCACTGGCCTTCTTGCCCACCTGGGCACACACGGCTCATGTTTGGCTGCTGTTGGCCAGCACCSCCAGGGCCTTTCCCACTGGGCAGCTTTCCTGCCACTCTGTCCCCAGCCCGGAGCACTGCAGGGCTTTGCTGGGACACGAGGGCAGGACCTAGCACTTGGCCTTATTGAACCTCATACAACTGGTCTGGGCTTGTTGATCCAGCCTGTCCAGATCCCTCTGCAGAGCCTTCCTGYCCTCCAGCAGACCAACACTCCCTCTCATACCCTTAATGTATGTATGTCCTTAATGTCTTTACCCACAGCGTTTGGTGTCCCTAATGTCCTTTGGTGTACCTTAATGAAGGTWCATTTAATCCCCTCATCAAGGTCATCAATAAAGATCTTAATCAGGGCTGGACCGAGTACTGAGCCCTGGGAAACACCACTGGTGGCCAGCCACCAACTGGATGTGTCACCATTCACCACCACTCTGGGCTCGGCTATTCAGCCAGGTTTTTAGCCAGCAAAGAGTGCACCTGCCCAAGCTGTGCAGTTTCTCCAGGAGAATGCTGTGGGAAGAGGTGCCAAAGGCTTTGCTGAAGTCCAGGTAGACAACACCCACAGCCTTTYCCTCACGCACTACATCCCTCMCCTSGTCATGGMAGGTCAGGTTGGTCCAGCAGGACCTGCCTTGCATGACCCTCTGCTGGCTGGGACTGATCCCCTGATTGTTCTTTATGTGGTGACACACAGGATGATTTGCACCATGACTTCCCCGGCACCACAGTCAGGCTGTGATTCCCCCATCCTCCTGCCAGCCCTTCATGGGTGTTGCATTTGCCAACCTCAAGCCCTCTGTGAGTTCCCCATGTAGCCAGGACTGCTGATAAATGATGGAGAGWGCCAGGGCTCTTCCTCCATTCYGTCACTGCCCTGGGGTGGATCCCATCCGGCCTCATGGACGTGTTGCATTATTTTTAAAAGAAAAGGGACCATTGTTTAGTGAGAGCAAAGACTAAACTTTGTTAAGTAATTAAGCACTTCTTCCTGGGTTTTGTAAACTGYTTTTCCACTAAGGGAAAACTTGAGCTATATTTACAGCTGTAGAGGTAATCAGCAGTATCCATTTAATATAGATTCCGGGAGAGGACACAGAAGAGAGCATTCTCAAAAGCTACCCAGGTTTATGACATTTTTTTAAAGTTAATTAGCACATATTTTTATCAGATTTTTATTTTCTCATTGATTTCAAAGGAAAAACAGTTTGAGTTATGCTCTGCACTTCTGGAAGTTCTACATGAAAATGCAAAGATGAATGCTCAGAAATTATAGGGGGTTGTTTGGCAACCAGCTTTATGCTTAAGGAAGAAAAGTTACCATTGCCTTCCTGTAAATGCTACATTATTTTTTTCCACATTATCTGTCTGCAGTARCTGTATCTGCTTGTTATTTTTATCTGCCATGTTTAATGTTGAGTTCTTGTTTAGGACTGCATAATTGCTGTTTTCTTGTTACAGAACATTAACTTTATGCTTCCAGTAACAACTTTATAATGAAAATGCTAATAAAAATGGGGCATTGCAAACTACASAGTTACAAATCTCTCCAGAGCTTAGTATGAGGCTTATCATAATTCTTGACATCTCAGGATTGTATAGTCTACTGATACTGATTACATTGCACAGTTAATTTAAAAATTATCTCCTGCAGGCCTGAGAGAAAGGCAACAATTATAAATAACTTCAGAAAAATATATACTGAAAATGCTTCTAATAAAGATTCTGATTTTCTCAGTGTAGCAATATAGTCACTGCAGGACTCAGAAATACCCTGTATTAATCACATTTCTGCTTGCAGGTTTATAGTGTTTAATCCTATTACACCAGTACAGCATGTTTTTCCTTTGGTAGGTGGTGTCAGACTAGCTGGAGACAGCAGCACAGGCTGGAACACTGTGCAGGTTTAAATGGCAGTTTTCCTTGTTCTTTTAAGTACTTTTGGATTGAGTTTTTTTTCTTACACAGGGACCTATAAGACAAGAAATTATATTAGAAAAATGAAAGTTAAGAAATGCTATTATGTGCTGTTTCTTCAGTCTAGTACAAAATGAACACTGTGCAGCTGGACTGAGATAGAAATGCATGTGAGAAAGCAAACTTTGCCTTAAGCTTTTCAAAATGTAGGACTGTCAAAACAGAAGATTATTTATGTTTATGTATAAAAAGTGCAGCACAATATCCAAACAGCACCCTGATTTAATATTTAATTCTTTTCACCTTTACTGTAATTCAGGGCAAGAAGAAATATATAKTCACACCAAATAAAAAAGGTAAATTCATCGTACAAATGGAATATTCTCTACACCACTGAAAAAGGCACAAAGAGAGGTGTAGAGGATAGACATCTTTGTTATCATATTTCTGCTGGGAAAGTTGCCACTGCTCTCATGGAACAGGGAGCTATTTATAGGATAGTGGAACACAGAGGAAAAGCARCACCAATCATGCTGGGTTTGATTTATTAGCTCTACAGGAGGAATTTGACAAGCATGATATGCCCAAAGGATACAAATCTGACAGCTCCTCCATGATTTGTGTGATGGTAATTTGATTAGACATTGCATCATATGTTTGACTTCAGCAGATTGCTGTACARTTCTCAATCTTCATCAATTTTCTGCAAGACTATCATGTCTTTAAATACTTAATACATTAAGTTCCCCCCCAGGAAAATGAGAACCACCACCACTACCTAATGACATAATTTACCTGGACTTATGGAAATGGAAAAGCATTGGAGACTGTCCCACAGAATATCCTTGTCTCCAAACTGGAGAGATATGCATGGATGGATGGATGGATGGATGGATGGATGGATGGATGGATGGATGGATGGATGGATGGATGGAATAAAAGCAGGAGGCTTGGAACTAGATGACCTTTAAGGTCCTTTCCAAACCCTTCTGTGGTGCCATGAGCTAGGTCTGTCTGCCTGTAACTTCTGGAGGGTCAGAAGCATCCAGAATTCCCCAGCAACTATAGAAGGAGGTTGATGGGACCACTGTGACCATATTAAAAAAACTCTAAAGCAGAACATTCCTACTTATGAAAAAAACCTAAGGGATCTGTGTCATATTGATACCATTGATTTGCTCATTAATCTCTGCATCTTCCACATTATCACAGCCCAATACTTCCCTCTTTGACATAATTAATAGTGCTGATAGAATGAAAATCCATTAACAGGGAAAAGCTATAAATACATCCTTTTTCAGAGTAATATTGCTTGACTGACAAAACGTCCAGTCACCACCTATTCATTTTTTCTCCTTACAAGGAGGAAAATACATGCACTGCACAGTGTTTGTGGGTATTTTAACCAACACCTCCTTCCCYTCTCTCTTACAGAGGAATTTTGAAAGTAGTATAGAGATTACACCACAAAATGTTTTAAGGAACATTTTCAGTTTTACAGTTTTCCTAAAAATCACTAATAATGCTTATCTTTTGAATACTCCAGCTACTGAAATGTGATAACAACACTGAATTGTATATTGTACAGGCAGTCTGTGTAAGAGAAGGTGACTTCACTTCTCTAAATACCATTTACTAGGGCTGACAGAGACTCCAGTTATACTCCTTAATTGGAATAAGCTGTTTGAATTTCTTTTTTTATTACTCCTCCAGTATAAGCTCTCATCTTCAGGTTTCATTGGGCAGTATCTCAAACCCAAACAACTCTGTATTCTGTCTGGCATTGTTCTCTTGGCCATGCTACAAGGTTTTTCCTCATTCAAGAAYGATTTATTATTCCTTTTCCCTTCATCCTTTGATAAAAACGTTGAGGGTACTTAATTTGTAACTCTGCTGCTCTAATGAGATMATTGTTCAAATTGGAGGGTAGAAGCAAATAAATGTTGTAGCTTGCACACCTGAATACTCTCTATTTTTGGAGCTTTCTTCAGTCATTTTCTGTGTTAACAATGAGTAGAAGTTTAAGCATTAAAGGTTTAGCTAGACTTCTTTCTGCTTCACTTMTCTTTCTCTGGAAGAACAGCACAGTTGCATAACACGTGAAGTGCAGTCCCTAAAAACCATCTGCTCAGTCTCCTCTCGTTAGCACACCATGGCAAGGGTTTGGGTTTGGTTATTTTTGTAACACAGACACCACTACTTAAACATCCAATAAAACTATATGAGTTCTGGTTTTATGTTCATACAAGGAAACTCTGCTGAGAAATTACTCATCCCTGTTACAGCTCAGCCATCAATTTTGCAAAATTCATTTATGATTAAACCCATGCGTGTATTGTGGACACTTCACATGCTTTATGACAGTTTACATTTGCTCATATTATTATCTTCTGATGTATTCTGAACCATAACTGAAGCCTGATTATAATCTCATTCATATTAATGAGAGCCAGAAAAAAAACCACCTTAGAAATCAGTGAAGTCACTCAGTTGTTATGGAATTTTATGGAGTCGGAATCTGGCTTTCAGTCACAACAATTTTAGATAGATTACACGGTCCCACATCAGCAGCACTACTCTGCCACAAAAACAACCATCAAATGTAATTAACAGATGTGAGCTGTCATTGAGATCAAGCCTTTGCAAGTTGYTACTTAAGTGTGACCTTACTTACCTATTTTTCTAGCAGAAATGCTGCAGCTCAAAAACAAAAATCCAGGGAAGTTTGGTATTCTAGGATTTCCTAATATCCCATCTGGACACACTGGAGGACAYCCAGCCAAGGACCAGCAGAACCCTGACCTCCCTTGTGGTTCCCATGCATGCAGGCCATGTCTGCAGAGCTCCAGAACCAGAGCTGCCAGTGAATGGTCAGAGCCTGGCMCAGTGCAATGCTCCACATGGTCACTGTCACACAGCAGCACACATGGATGTTTAATTAAAATGGCATCTACATCAAAAAGGATGTTTTTGGTGGAAGGAATTGCAGCCTTCATTCTGCATCCCACAATATTAACTACTGCCTTATCAGTTGAAGCATTAATAAACAAACATTCTTATCAGCATTGCCCAGTGAAAATTCACCAGATCTTGATTGTTCTTACACTACTATATATATATATATTTATATATATAGGTGGGTGTGTGTATATCTACATAGTTTTTATGGTAAACCTGCACTTAAAGCAGTCTAAAAAATAGAAAAAACAGTTTTAAGATGAGCATCTGTATGAAAACTATTTCTGATTGTTCAACATGCAATTGGTATTTCTAGTATAAAAAAAAAAACTATATCAAAACCTTTACTCTTACCATGAAACACCATCCAAGATTATTTAAATATTTATTTTCTCTACTAAGCATGTGAAGTGGCTAAATTTCCCACTTCCTAAATTCACTGATTCCAAATAGGAAAAAACTWTATATAGCAACAAGTCAAAAAAGTTCAGAAAGGAGAATTCTGGGAAATTTGTGCTTCAAAAACCCTACAAAACACCTATCAATTTAGTTGACCAAGAAGCATCATAGCACAAATAACATAGATTCTAAGAAGAAATTCCTCACAACTTCTTAACTTAGTTTTCACTAAGTTTTCTGGTGTGAGAATACCTGAGCTAAATGCAGAAATAAATACATTTACTAGTGAGAGATGTAACATCACTGTTGAAATTCCTGCAGAACAGAAAGAACCAACATACGCACTACTGCCTCTCATCTGAAAACTCTACAAAATTATCTTCCCTCTCCTTTGCCCCTCTAAGATTCCATCTTTTGATAAGACAGAATTTGCTTCTTGCTTTCCTGCCTCTATCCTATAGCACCAGTTTTTTTCTAAGACCAATTTAAGCAGGAAGGGGTTRGGGGTTTTTCTTTGTTTCATAGCAGAAGCCAAATTTCATTAACACATCTCTGAAGGTACAAAGTTTGTGTCTCCAGCTGACAAAGACAGACCAATGTCAACCTGTTGGTGTGGGATGCATCCAAGAAGTGCCTCAGCCTGGACAACCAGAGCAGCTGTGACAGTGGAAATCTTGGGTGTGTTTTGTCTCCATTACAGGCAGGAAGCAGCCCACAGCAGCTATGGCAGGGAGTTCATGGGATGAACAAGACTTCATGTCTAGTGGGACATCACACACAGTTAAAAAGCTTTTGTGGACTGCCAACACTGGACTGTGATCCAGGTTAGAGATTTGCTATCTTAGAAATTCCTTAGAATAAGTGTGAAACATCTCCAGAAGAAGATGGTTAATAGATCTCATTTTCTACTAGATGGTAGTTAGTCAATTGAACTAACTTAATAATATGTGGGGAAATGTGTTTATTAAAAAAATGCATTAAGCTATGCACTTCATGTATATGCTTTCAGCATGTTTTCCATAGCCTTAAGTAAACAGAGCTCAGTTCACAAAGCATCTTTCATCCCTGCCGCTTCCCTTTTTCCTGTCAGACAAAGATAAGGCTTCTGTGAAGCTTGGAAAAATAATTTTTCACTTTATTAAAATAGCAGATTTTTCAGATAAAGCCATATTGTTTACAGGAAATTATTTCCCTGCTGAGACAGTGATGTTATCAGACAAACAATTCTGACTGACATAAACTGCATTTCCTTCGTTCTGCTTCCAGGGCCCATGTACTGTTCCATGGATCAGGCTTTCCTTGGCTGCAGAGGTGGACAAGTGAGGGATCTCTGCTCCTTAACAGAAAGAAACCAATGCCAGAGCTAAGACCCTCACTAYTCATACTCACTTACTATAAAATCATGTTTTAAGTTCAAGTTTTAAGCAGTTTGAACTTTGTCTGTACTCTCCCCAGACACAGAACCTCTATAAAACATGAATTAAGCTGGTCAGAACTGGCATAGTTGGTTAAAAGGAAGTGAGCTGAATTTTGGAAGAGTCTTAGTAAACACAACAGACAAGTAAAGCAAATACCAATAAACATCTACTGCAATACTTGTATTTTTAGCAGAAGACAAATCCAGGAAGAATAAAACATATGAATAAATGTATTTTCAAAATTGCTGAGAAAAAATACACATTAACTATGCCCCTGTGTTTTTCAAGAGAAATTTAATTTTTAAGTGACTTACCATTGATGTCATATCTATAAAAAACTTCCAGACAATCTTATAAATCATTCACACTCTATCTTTGCCCAAGATATTTATCCCATTTTGGTTTAGGCCATCACTGGCACCATTGAACTATCACTGTTTACCTAWAAAGCACCCACAGAATGGAAGAAAAAAGTGAACTACCCTATTTAAAACAATGTGTCAAATTCCAAAGGGTTATTTTATGCTTGGAATCTAGAGTTTAGTTTTAGTTTAACACAAACCAGAATGCCAAACATTACCTCAACAAGGAGGAACAGTACCAAAATCAGTGTCTAATTCTCAAATGAAGATTTTCACAAAACAAAAACAAGTCAGCACTCACAAGTGCAGCCAAGCAAGAAGGGTACACACAGGCACAGTACTCATTCCCCTATCAAATCCTCACTTTAAAAAAACCAGAAACAAACAACCCCTTCTTCCCCCTGCCTAACACTGGTCCTGACACTCTTCAGTGTGTTTGCTCCCTTAGGAGAAGCCAAACTATTTGAAATCATTTGATACAGTATCATTATAACCTACTCTACTGCCTACATAACCAAGGAGTAACTAAACAAAATCCACAAACCTGGAACCACAAAGAACTCTAACTCTTGAGAAACGCAACTATTCAAATACTTACATTAATGAAAGCTYCAACAGGCTCATTGGTTTCTGTATTTACATTTCACTCCTAATGAGTTTTCAAGCACTGCATCAAAAGCAGTCAGAACTGTTYTTTAATAGAACAACAGTTTCTAGTTGGATCATACTTGAGTTTCTGCAATATGAATTCTAGATTTCAAATGCATTAAAAAAAMCCCAAACCTGCTGAAATACCAAATATGCCTCCACATTTGATCTGCTCAGAATGTTTACTCATTGTCCGTGCTACCAAGGAAATTAGCTCCACATAGAGACACTGGCTGAAAAGATGAATCTCAGACATTATGGTTGGTAATAACTGTTGATATGAGGATTCCTTTTTGCCATCAAACTTTTTTTTCATGTTTTTGTCACTGTACTATTGCATGGCTCCATGTGCTTGTGGTGCACACAGTACACCAAGCAAGGACATGGATCCAGTCTGAGGAAGGACAGYGAGAGCATTTCACTGCTCTCCGTGACACCAGAGAGCTGTGCTGGTWACAGAATGTGCTCCTTCCCGGGAGCAAGGGCAGGAATCACARTGGGATGGGTCAAGAGTGTGAGTCAGCATTCACCACCAAATAAGTGACAGCAAAGCTGCAAGATGTCACAGCCTCACAGGGAAATCCTTCTGTCTTGGCACTTTCCTCCTGCTTCAGCACAGCTGTCAAAAGCTGGCATTTCCAGAGCCTGGCAACCCAYGGCAGGATGGGTGAAGCAAAGACAGCAGAACTTGAGGGAAGTTCTCTCAGGCAGGGTCAGGGACACCACGAGGYACTGATTCTGGGAAATGGAATAGAATTGACAGACATGCAGATTCTTTCTGGAGATAAGCTTGTTTTTAATTACATCATTCCTCCTGAGGAGGAGAGCTTGCATCCCTCATTCTTCCCTATTCATCCCAGCTGGAGATCTGTGTTTTGTACCAGTTAAACAGATGCACTGAATAAAAATCTAGAACAGTTTTGTCCATGCAGAAGTGCACACACACAGAGCAAAGACATGGTTGCACTGCAGCGTTCACACAGACAGGGGTGAAGTTCACATACAAGATTTGATGTTATCTCTTCCATGCGATTCCTCCAGTGCTATATATTGCATAACACCTGCCCACAAGGACTTCTATGTATTAAAAAGACCTCTGCAGTTTGTAAGCAAAAAGAGAAGCACAACAAAATGTTCAATTATAGCAAAATGGGGCTCATGTGTGTGAATTTAAATGAGGACAAATCCTCTTACTGATTTTTATGATGTATTTGGCTTCATAAGTAAAAAATATTAGAGTCTGAGCCTTTCAAATATTAACAAGGGTAGCAKATTGTAGAAGTGATCCTCAAAAAACCTGTTTATACTTTATGAAGATGAGGAATTCCATGTACCTCATTCTTCCATTTGAATAAAAAGATTTAAGTTCTTTAAATTTTTTGGTACCTAAGAATGCCCAAATGCTGAAGCCATACTTATTTTAAAAACCCATCAGCAGAATCATCAGTGATTCTAAGACATGATAGAAGAAGAGCTATTAGGAAAACAAGAGATCCTTGTCTTCTTTTTTCTCCTATGCAGATTCCCCCTACCAAATATATTTATCATTTTTTTAAGATAAAAGGGCAACAGAAATTGTTAAGCCTAGTAGTTTTACTACTTTAATGATCTCTTGGTTTGGGAATTGATTTTACAGTACCCTGTAAATCTATTCCTCCTTTGACAATGATCAAGTAGATAGTAAGCAAWAAATCACTGCTGCAATGGAGAACTGAACATTCAAGATAAGGTTTTAGATTATTTCTGTCATCCGGGTATGAGACATTGCTTTTCAAGCAAAGATATATTGTCACAGTTTATTTGCAATTAGAAAGATACAGATCCCATCAGTTAAAGCCTGTTTCCCAACAAACATGTAGGCCTTTATACAGCCAGAATCATAATTTCAGTACTAAGACATTTCTTGAAATACATACTGCTTCCACAGAAATTAGTGCTTACAATACTAAATACTACTGAAAAATAGGATTCTCTGCTTGCCAATGTCACTTGGTCATTGAGGAAAGCTTTCCAAGTCAGTTGAATTCAACACCCACCCCCCAGSCCCACCATTTATTATAGCTGAGTGTAGGATGTTTACAGAGACTAAAAATTAGCTGCACTATACAAATACAGCAGTGCCTTTCAGGATATSAAAAAATAAATCTGCCCAGACGTACTCTGGTGTATGGATTTGCACCACTCATACAGTACATGCAACTCTTATTAACCTTCACTAACATTATGAAGTCAATCCATGCATTTTAACATTTAATCTTCTGAATATCAGAACTCAGTAATATCCATGTACAGTCCCTGATGTTGTAGAGATCCAAAAGCAAAAATAAGGTGTTTCTCTCTCACAGCCTCTGTAGAAGAGCATGCTATTGCACTTACATGCCAAGGCCTTTGATGTTCAGTACAGGCATCTTTTAGAAATCCCAATTTTTCAAACTGAAACTCAACTCTAAAATAGATATGGGAGATAAATGGGGYGGTGTAAACTGGGAGTCCTCAAAAGTATCCATCTCAAATTCTATGAAGAAACAACCTTTTGTTTGTATTTCCACTGTTTCCTTAGTGCACTAAATTTTGCAGCATTTGTTGCAACATTTGTACATCTTATTTTAATGWTCTTAAAATAATTCCCATTTCTCCTCTAGAACTTTTTTAAGGCATTTCTATTTCAATTATTTTCATTCTTATTTTCACCTCCAGTTTCAGCTACTCAGAAATGCAACTCATTTTAACAGCAGAAGAGCAAAACACTCCTCAGCCTCAGCATCTGAACTTGTATTTTACAGGTGTGTTTAATTTGATGTCCAGTCTTGAACAAACAAGACCTTAGCAGTRCAGGAAGATAAAATTTTGATCAACCCAATCAGTCAAGAGGCCAAGCCTCAGCCTTCTCCAAGTTCTTCTCTGAACAGGTGTCTGCAGCTTCACTGGGTACAAGGAATCACAGATGCAGATTATTTCATGCACAGAGGAGGGGGAAAGCCCTCCAAATATTTTAACAGTCATTCTTTGTGTGAAGAAAAACACGAGCTCAAGCAATTCTGCTGAATGCAGCTGCGAGTTCCAARCAAGGGAAGACAGCGCTCGAGCAGGACAGTGCAAAGGATTGCCTTTGGAGTCACCAAGGACTTTGGAATATTGCTCACAAGTGGTCACAGAAAATGCCCAGAGGAATACCACAGGCAAACCAACAAACACTGGACTTCACTGACACTCCACCTACTCAGCAAGGGTCAGCCCTGGTATTCATCACAAGCTTTTATCAGCAAAGGCAGCTGTGCTTGCACCTGCACGTACAGCTAATGCCAGCCGCCCAAAAGCAGAAGCTGAGGCCACTGTGTCACTCTGGATCCCCAGCCTGATTTTCATCCAGGTATTTCCCTCTGCTGCAAAACACAAGGAACTGATCCATGCCACACAACACTGGCTTCACATGAACAAGATGAGATCATTTGCTTGCTGGGCATCAGGCTGACATGTCAAATCTGCCTCTTGTGTGCCCAAACTTCACTGCTGTGTTTGAGTCTGTCTTGCTTCATTCTGCAACAGTTGCTTCAACTCCTCATCCCCACCAGAACTGCACAGCTGCCAGGCCAAATCCCCATCATCCCTTCCCAGACATTCCAGTACTGCAAAGCTCACCTGGGATCATGGCATAAATATGTATTTGGACAACACCACAACACCCACCTTCTTCAGCTGAAAACAACAGCCACATTTGAGACATGTTAAGATGTTAGGACTTGGTATTTCATGACCAGAGAGAGAAAGCAGATCCTTTCACTTCAAACACTTGGCAAAAAAAAACTCAAACAAAAACACAGTGTGGATTTTAAAATTTATTTATTTATTGCAGTTATAAGCCACTTGAAATTATTTTCACATGCTAGCTGTGTTTGAGTACATGGATTAGACACCAGTACAATATGAAGGTATGCACAAGTTCAATTCCACAAGACTGGACTGACAAACTGCATGTGAACTAGGCTTATAAAAAAAAAAAGCAGCACTTATGTGGCATGTGGAATGGCTAAGACAGCACTAACCAAAATGAACACTAGATTAGCTATAATACATTTACTTTGAACTAAGAAGTTTGTTAAAAAAACAATTTCCTTTCTTCTAAGTCCAAACACTGTCTAGAACTAGGAAATGCTAAATGTTTACAGCAAAGAAAGCTTGGAAAACAACTACCAGCATTTTTTTTTAAGGCATCAAGCTTTGTAGCTTCTGCATCAAAGTCCTTTTTATAAATATAAAGCCATGATTTATCAAACMAAATAAGACTTATTTTTTAAAAAGCTATTTTAACTGAGGCTATCTTAGGTTTGCAAGTTGCTTTAAAAGTCTTTGTAGAGGTGCTAGCAATGAATTAGATCAATAAATAAATTCACAACCTTGTATCACCACACGTTTCTGTGTCACCAGACAGGACACAGGGTAAGGAACAAAATGGTTACAGCAATGGGACCATCACAGAAAAATGGCTGTCCTTGGTTCACCTTTGGTCATTCACTGACAGCTTCAAAATCATCACCTTTCCAATGCTTATTAGTCCAGCTTTCCCAGTAGTAAGAAATCCTCCTAGTTTTAATTCTGACAAGTTAAGGAGAAAATATTTTACTTTTTTTAAAAGTATCTGTATTTTTGGTCACAATCATCTTTTACAGAACCACTACAGTGAAGCTAAACAAATACCTAGGTTTGGTATACTGACATAAATTCAACAATGTATTTCATTTAAGTGTTAGGGAATAAAAAAAAACATTTGGGGGGGGTAGAACAGAGAGCTAGATTATTGCAAGAATATTTTTTTCTATTAGCAGCAGTTACTCTCATTGGCCATCCCTTTAAAAATAGAAGACTAGAGTGAAACAAAGAAGGAAAGAAATCCCAGGCAAGATCCAGGCAACAGCATGTGCAGACCCCACTGGAGAAAAGTGGAAGGCTGAAGCTTTTCTGCAGACACTGTTCCTGATGTCATGACTGTTTGAAGTTGTTCAGGAACTGAACCAGTGAAGACTTCTGAAGGAATACTTTCAAAAGCTGCTATTTCCATGAAAAGCAAACCATGGTGGGGGCAGCACAAACCATACCACAAACAAGGCCATACACTGTGGATTGGGAGAACAGCAAAACCAGACTGGGTAATATCTTTTTAACCTTTATTTTTGGTCTTGGGTTATGCTCAGCTAACAATTAAGAGCACAATCTTCACACAAGGAGACTTGGAATACAGAATTCCAGAGAAAATAAGAAAAAGCAAGGCACAGCAGATATGAGGCTTGCTAAGTATTGGACAGAAGTCCCCACAGCCCAAAGTAAGACATGCTGCTAAAACAGACCATTGATGAAGCAATGAAGGGTTCATGGGTAACTGCAGAAGTTCACAAGCACTTGTCATTCCAAGGAAGCATAATTCTGTAGTTTATAACTCAAAGCAGCAAAGAGCTCAGCTTTGAGCAATGCATGCATCATCACAGCTTTGGATCTCCATTTCAGATCAGATTTCAGGAGGTCACACCTACCAGCCAGGATAATTCACAGGGAGGCAATTCATCTCTGTCTGTAGAAACACTGCTTGACAAACATAAATGCACATATGGATTCATGACAGCCTCTCCTTCTGCTGTTGTCCAAGCATAGCCAGGTGCAGCAAACATCTGACTGAAAGCTGGAGCTGGTACAGCTTCCAGTCGGGGATGTTTACAGCAACAGACTACGATACATCACTGCAAGGGCCTCGGTGCAGAGCAGCTCACCTCTAGGAGAGGAAATAAAAAAAGAAAGGGTTTAAGACTAGCTTCTGTAGTATTCCAGCCAATTACTGTGCAGCTAATACTGAAGAAAACATGTTTTTACATTCAGTAGCAAAAATAAGCTTTAGATTCACACACAACTTACATTAAATTAACATTTCTAAATGTAGCAACTRGATGAAAAATTCTCAATTTCAATATTCATTTTAAGACGTCTCTAAGTTCAAACAGATTAACTCTTATCGATATATTATTTTACATTTATTTATAAATATATATTTAATTTATACATTTAAAATAAACAAAATAATTATTATTTTAAAGAYACATTGAGTTTACTTCCCTATAGGCTCATTCCTGGAGCTCTCCAAAACAGACTTCCACTTTGAACTTTCCCATGAATTTTGAAAATGGCTATTCTCTCATAAATATTTATGGTTTTAAATACAGCTCTATGCAAAATTAAAGACAGAAGCAAAACCAAGCCATGTTCTTAATGAAGAAATACCAGAAACAGAAACTAGACAGAATACTGAAAATATTTACCCTCAAGGTCAGAATCCTGCCTGATCAGTTTAAAGCTCTATTACAACCAACTGATTAAAATAAACCCAAACCAAACCTACTCTCTTTGGGTAAGCATTAAAGGAGAGAAATGGGATGAGAGGGAAAGCAACCTCAGGATGGAACCATTTCACTCCCCATCTTCAAGTTCCCATCAAAACTCCCACAACATTTGCATTCAATTCTGCAATAATTTTTTTCTCTAAGTTAAAAAAACCTTTATAATATTAAATTTAGTATTTACATTGTATAATACACAAAGAGGAAACAGTGTACATTACACTGAAGTATTTACTAAAAGCATTTCACTCGGTTGTTGCACTTTCTCCTCATGCTCTGATTTCACGCTGTGGAACTGGGAGCATTCAACCATTCTGGCTTGATCATATTCACATACTACTTAGAAGCCTTAATTTTGTAGTTTATAGCAGAATGCCTTCCTCCCACTAACAGAGCTGCAAGCAGAATGATATATTCCCCATTTAGCAGTCTTTATCACTTCCAAATGAAACTTATTTTTCAAGTCACAAGTTTTCCAGTGCCAGATTATACATAAACTTCAGCATTTCAAGGTTGCTTGTTCTCTCTTTAGACCTCCACAGCAACTCATACAACCAGAAATTATGACAAGGTGTTTAAAACTGAAGAAAAAAACTACTGTATTCAAGATTTCTCAAGTTACAGAAACCCACTCACATCCAGTTTTCAAAGCAAGGTTTCCCTCTGCAACACGAGAAATTGTTACTCGTAAGTGAATTTCGTTATTGCAGCAGCATGCCAGGATTAATGAGGAAGCTGCATGCAGTCACTATGGATACCATGCTGACCTTCATTACTTTTGAGAATAAATAACTAAAAAGCCAGTGGTCATTTGCAACAAAGGTCTCTTCAGGCTGTTCCAAAACTGAAAATTCCTATTTTACATTGGAAAGAAATAGGCTATTTCATGCAGAGGTAGGCACATGGTATTTGACTAATTAGGCTGCTGAGCATTAAGTTGCAATGAGCCATTTCTTTGGCTGCTTTCTTTAATACGTCTTAAGGAATAATGAAGGTTACTACAATGTTACCTGCCCAAGAGAACAAACTCTCCACAACCTTGGTTTTTTTTACCATATACATCATCACAAAAATGCCAATCTACATGACAATGACATCTCTTGCTGCTTTATTGGATTCACTATCAACTATAAATACGTGCATAACATCTTAMAAATAATTATATTTGTATAAAAGGAGTTGAAATTTTCATTTCCAAACATRGTGTTGAAAAAGCAGAGGCATTACAGGTGACAGTACAACTACTCGCTTGAAAAACACCAATTTCTAGAAAAGTTCAGTCAAAACTGAAGCCATACATTRATTAAGAAGCCTCTTCAGCTATTTTCCCAACCACTTTTTTATTTTCAAACAAAAAAGTAGAGAGCATACTCCAATTCTCCTTAATGGCACAGCCCTCCTTTTTTCATAAAGACTAAAAGCTCTGGAAATAAGCAGGATTTTTTCTAATATTATCACAAGGTGAAGAATATTGGCTGCTGGTTTCTGTTAATGCCTTTAACTGTTTCTCTTGAGAACAGTAATAAAAGATACCATTCTTTGAAGTGTGAAGTCCTCTCCTAAGTCCACACTTAGAGAACACAAGGAATGATGCAGATCTTCAATAATACATTAAGTCCTTCTGACACCTGAAATTTACCTCTTTGTTATTAACAACAACATAAGATCACCCTCCTAGGAACTGTTCTTAAGCTGTCAATACTCCAGAATAACAACAACAAAGAAAAATTAAAATCCTTATTTAACTACCAGAAAATTTGTGAATGCTGGCTGTTGACTTCCATTGTGAAGTTCATCCTACTGTATTTAGATTTGTGTGCAGTACAAGAATCCCTTTAATAGTTAGGATTTAATGTTTAATTCTCAATTCTCTTCTGATTAATATGCATGACTTGAAGAAAACCCTCATGGGATTTCCCTGATGGAAAAGTCAGGATTTAGAAGAGACATCATTACAATACTGTTTGTGCTCATTCACCAGTTCCAAATCAAAGCCATGCAGATCACCAAGACTTACTGCAGTTTTCCCAASCCTCCATCATTAATTTACCAGTCACACACAGCTTCTATTGCACCTTTCATGAGCACCTTGGGTAATAAGTCCAGCAAGACAGGAAGGAGGAGAAAGAAGAAAGGAAGAGGGTGAGGAAGCAAACAGCCAAAGATCTTCCTTCTTCTCTTCCCTCACATCTTAAGACTTCCTCACTCTACAACCACCATCACCACTGAAACTCAGTGTACTTGGGGCCTCAGTTGCCATGTAAAAACACTGAAAAGTGAAAGGAGCCCAAGGAGCCTGTGTGTGCATACTCATGTGTGTGTGTGTTTGGAGCCAAGATCCTGTCAGTCAGTCCATCTGTCAGTCAAAGCAATTTAGCCTGAGATGCCTGATGCAAGCACAGAGTGATGAGAAATGACAGAGGCAGACAGATGCTCCCTGTTGCCATGAGGTTTTTTTAAAGTCATGCATATTAACCAGAAGAGAACTGAGAATTAAACATTAAAACCTAACTACTAAAGGGATCCTTGAACTGCACACAAATTGAAATACAGTAGGAAGAACTTCAAGAGCTTCCACTGTGAACTGCAGTGAACTTCTGACACCCACACAGAGTTCACTGTAGCACTACAAGTTAACAATACCCATCATGAGGAATTATGGTGAAGTAGGAAGGGAATACAAGTAGTTTTAACACTGCATTTCCTGTGTATTTTCAGAAAAACATGTTCAGCTTCTTTTGATCACCAATACTTACACAGTGCAACTAATAAATTCAGCACAAGAGGGAGAAAGACCTTTTAAACTGGGACATGAATTCCAACAAAATAAAAGCTTGAATCTAACATTACCAGTTGTAAAGAAAAAGGAAAAAAGTGYCTTTGTATTTTAAAAATGTCTGGAGAAACATGAGAGTGTTACTAGCACACCTCAGATGGAATTTCAGTGAGGGCTGGATGTATATACCATATGAAATTATTTCAGTAAAACTACAGAAGTCTGTGCGGTAAATTAATTATTTTTATCTGACAAATGGAGTTCTAAGGAGGACAAACTACTGAAAAAGGATAATGGTGTGAGACAAAATAAAGTTCAGATCCTGATTCAAGATTGCTCCACATCTGTCTGAATAAAGTTCGAAAAAGTCATAAATTTAGTGTGCTCTGCCTAAGAATGATGGCAGCAGTTACATAGCCCCTTCTTCCCAACCAGAGTCTCATAYTCCTCTGGCTGAGCAACCCAGTTCAGCCTAAAGAAACCATATGTTTATTTATGGAATAGCATCTTGGCTCTCCACGGGGTGGAGTAMCAACCCAAGATGTCATTCAGGCCAATTAAGTCTTTATTTCAGGGAAGTTCTGCAGTAACTGGTAATCTCCACAGTCACCACAGGAGGTAGGAAGTGGCTAATTCAAGGTCATTTTGCTTTAAAAATGAGCTAAAAAAAATTTAAAACTCATCGACCACACTAAAAAGTTATCATAATGRATTACCCTCATAAAGTCCCAACCAGAAGGTTAACCTGCAATCAAGAACAGAAAAAAAGAAACAGTACTTCCACCCTTACTTGTATTTCTCTTCCTCAGTACACAGTCATCCAGCTGTTCTATTGCTACAAGAGATACAGCAACATCCACTGTTATTTTCACTTTCTAGATTTTAAACTTTTACAGCAGGACAGCCTCATCCAAATGCACAAGAGAAACATGAACAACCAGATCTACAAAATTAGAGGAGAAATATGAATACGATGAATGTATCAGGTCAGATTTCACATAAAGATTCCATCCTTTCCCTCAAGTTTTCACTGAAGTATTACTTTCTCAGTGTCAGCAASAAATTTTGATTATACAACTTCAGTAGGTTTGAAACTGTAACTCATTACTGCTACCCATGGCATAGTTTTAATTTCATAGTTTCAGCTATTTACCTCTTTTGGTCCCTCTTACAGGAAAGGAACTTTTGCCTCGCTCCTGGTAAAGATCTACAGAGAAACTAGATTGCTCAATGTGGGACAGATTATTGTAGATATTTAATAATAAACTATTAAAACAAATCACTAAGTACTTCCAGCTCCSTCTCCCTGACATATCTCCATGTTATACTGAAGAGTCTTCCAACTGCAATATGGGCCTATAATCTGTTTTTTCTTCTTCCAAGGTAACCAATCTCACTGATCCAAGATGACAAAACTGCTTGTAAATCTGAGCTCTTTCATTTTAAAGGCATCTTTAAAGCATAAGATTCAGAAAATCCTCCAATCTGAAAAAATACAAAAAGTTCATACCAGTGAACTGATTGCTCTGAGAGTGGAAGACAGAAGCACAAGGACAAAAAACAACCTTAAACTTGACAGGAAATAGAAATGAAGAATACACCTAACAGATGTTCACTGCAGTGCCCTCTAAAAAATAATCTAAATACCAGGAATGGTAAAGATTGAATTATTTGTAGTAAATTCACTACTGAAGTCCTCCTCACCTGCTGACTCAAACATGGCCGAGCACAGATGAAAAAAACCTCCCTAAAAAGACAGAAACCAAAAAAATCTATATAAATATGTCATTTGTTAAGTAGGTTGTTGGTTGTTTGGGGTTCTTTTGAGCGGATATCAATTGAGTCTGGTGTCCCAGACTCCAATCAATGACACATTTAGCACACTCCTTCACTTAATGACTTTTCACTCACATTTGCAATTATAATTCTCTGGTGATATCAGCTGCCAACAATAGTTCTCTGTAACACCGTGAGGGAACAAGCAGAGAACTGCAAGCAGACATTCCAAGTCCCTTTGCTTACCTTGCTGAACAAGGGCACGTTTGGACAGTCTGCTAACGGCAGGGTCCAACTACATCCGCAGCAATTACTAAATTGCTGCAGAAGCTGGTRAGGGCCAGGCCACCAAGAGATCCACAGGGAATGCTCCCATTTTAAGGATAATCCTCCGTGAATGTATTCCAATCCTTCCAAATGAGTATAGTTGCAAATATGACAAGTCCTGGCACCATCACACTGAATTTTGAAAGCAGAGTCTGGAGGCTGCTATTGCAGCCTGTAGATTCTGCTGAAAGTACAGTGTCACAACCACCTATTTTCCCTGCTGTATAAAGAGGGCTCAACTGCTCCACTGCAACTAAATCCTGAGGGATATCAGACTGAGAAGCAATCTATACACCAGTATCAATCCTAACCTTGCTCCCAGAGCATATTCACTTTTTAAAATTACTTCAAAGAAAATAAGCTCAACCCAGCAAGCATGCAAGTCACAAACATCAGATAAGTACACAACACTTGGGTTTACAAAACATCTTTGTTCTTATGCATTTTTTTTTAAAGAAAGTCAATTACTTGTTTTGCAATAATACTCAGGAGATCCATTCTTTTAAGTATACTCGTAATCCTGCTTCCACAGAGGAAACAGTGCATGCCAGAACAGCACAGTCATGGCATCCACTTCAGAATCAACAATCTCAAAACCAAAATCATGCAGCATGAAATATTACAAAACTCCTTTCAACTACTTTAATACTGATTATCTCTATTTAAAATGCAGATTTCACCAAGTCTGTCTCAGAAAATAATTTTCAGGATTTACTGACAGTAATTGGAACCAGACACAGTGCGCTGGCCAAGCAGCTCATTTTGAAAACATTAACTCCATATTATAGAATCAATCTTACATCAGATCTGACAAATAGACTTGGAAAATTACTGCTTTCAGAGCCTCTCAAACACCATCTCCCCCAGAAYCAAGCCACCTCCTTCAATAATTTATAACAAACAAGGATTAAAATAGACTTTCCTAGTTTGTAAATTTTCTGGGAGTATAACTGATAAATTTGAGTTATGTTTCCCTGCTTGGAACAACATAAAGAGTTGAAATTTAGTTACTGGACTAATACAATACAAGGCATAAAACTTTTTGAAGAAGACAGAAGTAACTTTTATTAGGATTTTTTTTCCTAAATAATGAAAATAATTTTTGATTTTCATACTGACTGTTAAAAATTTTGCTTACCAACTACTAAATTAGTTGGGGYTTTTTTTCTGTATTCTATGCAGCATTACGCCAAGATTCATCAAATCATAGAATATTCTGATTTGRAAGGGACCCATCAGGATCAGGAAGTCCAACACCTGGCCCTGCACAGGACACCTCATGAATCACACCATGCGTCTGTGAGTGGTCACCTATTAAAGCATCATGGCATCCACAGGAGGTYCCCACCATCCTTATGCCTGAGAACTCAGAAGTATAGAGTCCCATCAGCTTCTGGAAGGAACATGGGAAAAGTATGGATGAAATTAATTTTGATAATCTTAAAGAGGTAACAAATATTTATCAAAGGCAGAGCACAGCCAACTCCTGGGGGGCTCTGATGAAAGCTGAATGGCCCAGAGAACATTCTCTGATTTCAGGACAGGTCTCCCACCACAGACTCAGCTGGAGTCTGAGGTGCCCAGAGCTCCAAGAACAGAAGGRAAGCTGGCCTGGAAAACTGGCCAGATCTCTGGATCACACAGCTGCAACCAGCAGCTGAACACCCTGCTGCATCTTGGCCAGGCAGGWCTCCAGGGGCCATCCCAGAGCCCCAAACACTCACCAGCACCCAGGAAGCTGGGGCAGAGCACACCCTCAGCAAACTGGCAGGGGATCAGAAAGTGGAGGGGAGAGGGGAAGAGAAGGCTCCCACAGGGAATGGCAGCATTGCACAAACATAAACATACACAGACAAACCCAAGGATGGGGCCAAACCAAACCTCATCAGGSCCAGGGCAGGAGAACCCCACAGCCCCAGCAGAGGCTGGGGAGGGCTGGCACAGCACCAGCCCTGCAGGAAAGGGCCCAGGCACTGGGGCAGACTCCAGAGGGAACAGGAGCCAGCGGGAAGGGGATGATCCCTGCCTGGCTGGACCCTGGCAAGGCCATTCTGAACACATCTGGTGTGCAGGAGCCTGAGGAACCAAGGAGGGTCCAGCCATGGGTACCAGTGGTCAAGGGCCTCRGGGCATCATCCACAGGGAGAGGCAGAGGGAGACAGGACTGTTTTCTCTGGCACACAGGATGCGGGGACCATCTGAGACCTGCCTACAGCTAYACCAAGATGGGAGCTGTAAACACAGCGCTGACACTCTCAGCCCTGGTAGACAGGATAAGGAAGAGCAATGGCCACAGAAGGCACCGTGGCATATTCAGGTTGGACACAATGACAATCTTTTTCACTATAAGGGTGGTGAAGAGCAGGCACAGGTTTCACATGGAGGCCATGGGTTTGCTGTTCTTTGGGGTTTTCACAGCTTCAGGGGTCAAAACCATGACTTATCCCACCAGTGCCACTTCTATCCCTGCTTTGAAKGAGTGGTTGGACCAGAGACCCCCAGAAGCCTCTTCTGACCGTTACACCTGCAACTCCATAGTCTCATTAATTCCTGTGATATGCTTCCAGCAACTACAGCCTTGCTTATATAATTGTCCTCAGACATAACRAAGTCAATATTGGATATAGAACTATCCACAGATTACATCAGTACAGTCTTTTCTATAAATAACCAGGTGTTATCAATAGATTCCACTGCCAGCAGGTCCAATAGTTCTGAAATCACAAATATTTGATGTTAACACTACTTTTATCAGCTGATGCCAAATATTTTCAAAAATAAATTACAGAGAATATAGAAGTTGCACACCTAAACCTACTGTATTTAAATATGCTGCCAAACACTATCCCATGGTCACTTCTGCAGATGACTCAATGTTCTTCCAGAAAAAGAACCCTTCAAGATTATAATTTTATGCCAGTGTATTGAAGAACAAGCAACATGAAAGATATTTTTACTTAGCTTGCAGGCAGAGACTCCCTAAAATTTGAAAAAGGCAGCAGAATGTTTTCTGCAATACACTATTTTGAACATGAAAACTTTAAAATGTTACTCTGAAGCAGTACACAGGGATGCCTTACATTTAAGGAYAGACTACTGATTTTCAGTCTCTTTTTTTCCCCAGCAAATCTCATTTTTGTTTCCTCCTGGTACTGAATACAGCTTTYCAAACCATCATAAACTAAATACTGAAGATGGACAGTATGACCCAAACTATTTCTCAATCACCCTACAAGTGCAGGGCTTCTGTAATAATCAGAATTAAACCATTTACAGTAAACAATCAGTTCAGAAGTAACTCAGAAGTAGAAGGACTGGTTCCTACAACTCATTCCCAAAACAGTGCAGTTTAAGCAACAATTCAATGCAACCAACAAAACAGCCTGGTGAAGGGGAAACCTAAATCATTACCTGGTATTAAAATCTGGTGTTTGGGTACTTCTGGCACAGCAAACCTGAAATTCCTATTCCAAACTAACAACGAGAGCTACTCAATTTTATCAAGATTAGTAGCTAAAATGAACTCTCTTCCTTGCATTGACTGATGCTTTTCATACCTTTTGGTTAACGAACTAAAGCAGTCCTCTTAAAAAAACACAAACCCCAACCCTCTGCTCACATAAGTGGGTAGTGTACTGCAACGGGAGGAGATCTGTAAAACCACAGTTTGTGCTGAAGACAATATTTAAACTACACATACCACARGGTATCTCATTTCAGAAAAGACTCTAATCCTGCCTAAGGTCTAAATATCCACAAACCAAACCCATCAGTGAAGTCTGGAAGCACATGCTTCAATTCTGATTCTTCCAAAACATGACTTGCATGTTCAGCAGGATCAGCAGCAAAGAATGCCAGTACCCAGCCTACAGTGACAGGCATTCTGGGGATAACAACACACAGTTGTTCTCAAGTTAATCTTGAATTTTAATTTTTATTACCTCTGCAAAATACAGAGTRAAACAAGAACATAACAACTACGTGCAGCTGAATTTTGAGTCGTACCTCAAACAGAAAACAACTGTGCAATAAGAACATAATTTAATGCAAGTTAGTATTGCTTTATAATTATCTTAATGAGGGAGGCTGTTGCACAATAACTCTTCCAAAACCATGCAAAGAATACTCACACCACAGAGGCTGACTACTGGTACACTTTCAGGATGGTTTAAATTAAACATGGCAAAAGGACTGTGACAGAAGGGTAGTCATGTTCTCTGTCTTCCAGCTGAGGGATTCCTACTTTCTCTACCACTCCAGGAATTTTTTGCATTTCATGATGCAATTTACTTGGACAACCACTATATTAGCTGCAAAATAATCCTGGGGAAAAAAAAATAGAGAAAAAAAGATGAGTTATCTGCAACAGAAGGCAGATGATTTCAATCACTGGAGAGCAGTTCAACCCYCAGCACTGACAGGAAGGTACTGCAAGGGTCAGGACTGCCTGTTTTGGTGGTGATGCAGTCCTAAACCAAGATAGGTGAAAATGTTTAACCACAACAGAATTTTCCCTTCCCCTGGCTCCCTAAAAAGACAGAAATACTTAAGACATTTGGTATCAACATTTTGAGTGGGGAACAGAAATATGAGCAAGATGTAGCTCTCAAAGAAAGAGTAAACAACAAAAATCTARTTTGGCAAAACCACACTTCCTTAAAGGTATTATTAACTTTGCAACCATTTAGAGGCAGCTTCAATACTTCCCTGCCTTGCAAGAGGAACCTGACATTTGGGGAAAAAAAAAATTAGCAGAGGAACATCAAGTTGCTTTTCACTCTCTGCATTGAAGCTCACCCCCACTGCAAGTCTGAACACTGTCCTTCAGCCTCTTTTGTTAACACTGCACATTAACATGGAGCTCTTCCCACAGGCTTCTGTGCCAAACACAGTCAGCAGACTCCACCTCCATGGAAATCAGCTGAGCAATTCCACAGCAATCACTTCTCCTAAATGCTGGAAGGAGTCCCAAGTCTGTTTTCTGCTCCCAATGCTCCACTTGCCAGTACTTGGTACAGTGCAGGTTAGTCCTGAAAGCACCCAGCCCTTCGGGAGGCCAAGGCAAACCAAAAGAACACAAGAACAYACAAAAACCTTTCTGAGKAGCCAGAAGCATCTTAAAGCACCTCAGGCAAAAATTCCCTTGAAGATTTTGCTGGTATAACATATTGCTGAATATTAATATTCCTGAAAAATATCTGTGAAAACCTCCACCCAAGGATGTGGTTCTGTGCTCCTTCACTGACTGGAAATGACACACATGCTGCTGACACATGAGCATCAGTTACTTCACTAGGTCAAAGGTACAGTTCTGCAGAATTAGCATGAGCGATGCAAACCAAGTCCAAGAGTAGAGCTCCCACACAAAAATGTCATTAAATCTGGATTTTCTGCACTACAGATTTTATTCTCTATATAAGAGCCTGAAATAAGGCTCATTAAAGCTAGGCATCAACCATAATAAATCAGCTAAAGAAATTAATTAAAGCTGCCCACCTCATTTCACCATATTTGCATATATAATGTTTACAAAAATAGAAAAATAAGCAAACATATGGCTTTTCATAGGAATCCTGCTATGCTCAGTTCATGAGCCAGACATGTCCCCTGAAAGAGGTTTAAGGACTGTTGCATCCTTGCACTTGAAGATTTACTTCACCTGTTGAAAGAGCGAAGACCAYATTAGCTCATCAGAAATKATGTAAAAACATAAAAGAAAAATTYCTCTCAGCAATCAATTCCACTAAAAAAAGACAATTTCATGTGCAGTTTGTAATCTTTCAAAGTGAAACATTCAGCTATAACTGGTACTAGAGCAAAAAGCATCAGCAGTAGCATTTCTAGAACAAGTAGGTTTTATGAAAATTGCTAAAAGTTAACCTGTAGAATGAGGCCTAYAAATGCACACTTAAGGAAATGCTGCAAACACAGGCTTCCAGTCATTTGTATACAATAAACTCAAGCACCAAAACTCACCACTCTTGTACAAAGCCACAGTCAGCTGCCTTAGGCTCCACTTAAATGCAGGAAACAGAGAATCATAGTTGGCAAAATCTGTCAGGCTCTGTATGCAAGTGAAAGCTAATATTTATTCTTGCAAATATCAACTTAACTAGAATACTATTTAAAAGTACAACACCTCAAACTAATTCTATTTAACAACTTMAACCAGTAGCTTGAAAGACAGGAAACACCACAGAGTTATCACTAGCCTGTACACCACAGTGCCTCAGCCTCCAATGATCTGCAAGTCTCATCTGTGCAAAGATTAACCAGACAGCTAAAATAACTTCATTCTACAGAGGGGGAAGAAATGACTGAAGCAAACAGCCACATAGTTCAAGTTACCAGCAGATTATAAACTGTCTAAACTACTAAGGAATAGATTTTTAGTGTACCAGTAAACCCATAGAAAAGTAGTAGTTACCTCATTTAAAGCAGGCAACTTAAGAAAACATAACCCCTTCTCCCACCACCTCTCCCAAAATAAATTAATGATTAAGAGTCTTTGAAAATTGCAGCAGAGGTTTGATTTTACTGGCATGTCTGATACTCTCAGGAGAAATTTAGAAGTTGTATTACACATTACAGCGATTCAAGCTGTGCAAATAAAGGGCTTGTTCCTTAATTTCCATATAAGCAAGAAGTCAGGTATCATTAACTACAACAAGAAGGAACTTCACACTGAAGTTCATGTTGTGTAAGAAAGAGCAACAAACAAACCAAACTTCTCCCTGATCTTGCAATATGCAACTTCACATTAACATACAGAATCACAGCTTCCATCAGTTTGTTAGAACCAAGGAATGCTTAAGTACACAAATTCATTACACTTAGATGGGATTTTACTGCTTCTAGTTAATATTTGGCATAAGCTGACTCTTAACTGAAACATCAGCTTAGCAGACCCTGATCTAACTAGTGTGTTTATCAAGACAAGTCAGTCACCATATTCAAAGCAAAAAATTCATAATAAAATTTTAATTAGGTTTCTGAACTCAAARCAGTCATGCAAGCTGAAATCAAATGAAGAATGCAAGCCCAAACAATTGTGCCTAATCATATAATATATGAGGATATCAACTACTACATTTATTTTGTAATTAAAAATACTAAATCATTGGATCAAATGTGGCAACTCTTTTTTCAAGTTAGAGTAATCAAAAAAAGCAAGGAAGTCAAAATTGACAGATGAGTAGTTTAAGAAAATACCACAGATTTCCTTGTTAAAGAATCTGTCTTGTATCACAACTGAGTCAAGTTTGAACAGTTCAAGTTCTGTTCAGCTAGAGATATGCACAACAATCTTCATAAAGCCCTAGAAGTCACCTTCACCTTCCTTAGCATTTCCTTGAAATACTCCCTTGATATATTCAGAACAGATGAGGGCCAGATTGCAGAAAAACTGGCTGCCCTGATACCAGAACATTCCCAATGTTCCAGTGACCTGAAAGTACCTGATCCTGTGAGCAGACAGCTTAGTTATCCCACTGCACAGGGCTCTGTGAAATTTGTCCTTGACCTACAGGGAGACCCAAGGGTTATGCTCACGGAASCACTGCCAAGAAAAACATTCCTGAACACTGCCTTTGTTGTACTGGGCTAAAGTATACACCTGTCAAACTAATATTAAAAATTAGTTAGCTGTAGTATTTCTTATCTTAACCTAATTTGATAGGAAAAAATGTGTTTACTTATCCTTCTACAAGTGAGTGAAACATTGACTGTTCTTAAGTTAAAGTTTTACTGGGCAAGTTTACTGAACAATAATTTAAGATAAGCAAAACTCCAAAAGAAGCAGACTAGAGAGAAGATGAGAAAGAATATTTATTTACAAGCATGATCTGTATATAATCAGATAATTTACTTAAAGTTTATCAGCARGGCTAAAAATATTTCACATGAGATCTCTATTAAATGCTCAARATACTCCCAGAAAACATGGAGTTAACAAAACACATTACACTAATCATATGAGCATGTTGCAAACATGTTCATTAAAGTACTGATGCATATCAAATATGGACCAGTCAGCCAGCAAAATGAATACAGACAGAATGGAAAAGCCACTCTTTCAACACAAAGGTGCCCATCTGCAGCCAGAGCCCGAGTGAGGATGAGGCAAAAGAAAGGAAGATGTGATGGAAAACTCAGCAATTTTAACTTTGAATACTTMAAGTTCACACTACTGTCTTGTCAGGCCCAACAGCAGAGACAAGCTGAAATCAAATGAAGAATGCTCTGGAACTCTAGGTAGGAACAACCAGATGTGTCACCATGTGTTAAACYAGAACACAATTTTCTGTCTGTTCTGTTTTTACCCTTTTGTTTCCCATCTCAATCTTATTAAATGAGTCTGCCTTCTGTTTCACTATTTTGTTTGCCTGGTACTGAGGATATAGGGAAAGGAGACAGTTTGGTGAAGGCTAAAAAACATGCTCTGTGCCAGCAGCCCCAAGAAGTACCCTCAGAGAGGTGCTTTGGAAGCTCATGTGCTGAGGAACATTTTCTGCCAAGCTGCAGAGAGTCAGCAGGGCATCTTCTGCTGCCAAAAAGCACTTTCCAGAAGCTACCAATCTGAGCCTTTTCTGGGAGTTACCAACAGTACACAACACAGCTCCCCACTCACCCAAAACTGCAAACTCACACTGCGATCTCTGCGTGTGAAAGCCCCCATGAAGTCAGAGCACGGCCACTCGGAGCGGTGACCGGAGCAGCGGGGACAACACACAGCCACCAGCTCAGCCCCCAGAACACTGGAAACACTCTGAACATCTGCAGAATGACAGCCCTGCGTTTGGCTGAACCCTGCTGTAGCTGCAGAGAGAACAATGAAGTGCATGAATAAAGCCCTCTGAGGCTCAGCTGGCAGTCTGATTTATTATACTCACGTTAAGCCTGCAATGTTCATTCTCTGCATAGCTTGGATACAGCAAAGGATTTGGTTTGGACTAACTTACTTTATTTCTCTATTCTTTACATAAAATGTCCATGTTCTTACAAATTTCACTAATACCACTTTGATACCTAATATGTTGATTCAGTGTGAAACACCAGAATTAAACAGCCTTTTAGCTTCCCATTCCCACAGGATTCATCATGGCCTCAGACACAAAACAATCTTATCTAGGGCACTTCTTGTGAATATTTTAATCATTTTCCCTTTATCTTTCTAACCTTCACTTCTGCAAAAAAATACAGACCACATTTGCTCTACCTTCTTGTACTGTTAAACTCTTTACTACTGCTGCTCAGACTGAGGCATGCTAAGACAGTGTATAAGGAGCAAACTGGTATTACTAAAGGACAATCGCAGGCATGCAAAATTATCTGTRCTAAATAAATTTTAAACTGAAAGGTGTGTTGTGATCCTTCCATTCAAATGCCAGCTCAGACAATGCCTCGTTTTTGGGAAGCAGGCATTCTCCAGTTAGACCAGTTCACTACTCTTCTAGCCTTTGAAACTTTCTGAGAAAGAAAAAAGCAGGAACATTTTGAAACAAATACAAACAAAACCAAGTTACTATTGATCAAATGGATCTCAGTACACTCTCTTYCATATGCATATTTATTATTATTATAAATTGATATTATAACCTTTTTCAAGTAAGAAACAGTAAGGAAGGAGAGGTTTTTTTGTTCTGTTTCTGGATTCTTTTTTTTTCTATAATCCTTATCATTGCACAGGATCAATCATTCACCAGTGTAGCCATCCATCCTGCTCTTCTTTCCATTCCACACTCCAGCAGGGCATCCAACCAACAATCTGGAAAAGARCACTCAGCCAGGCAATGAACTCTCAGGCCAAACAGCCACCGAAAGAGTTTTCCTATAGATAAAGTAAGTTATGTAAACAATTTATCACAAATAAGTCTTACTACCTTTCAGACCTTTTCAGAAAAAGAAACAAATCTGTCATCCCACAGGGTCAGGCACTAAGATTTTGGATCATTTTAATATTATCCCATGTCATGCATGCCAAAGGTAGATCAGAATAAATTGCAGATGAAGTCTATAACAAATTGAAGAGATTTTTTTAATGTCTTCCAGTCCTGGTAGTTCTGAAAGCACTGACCTTTCCCTCATCCCAGAAGTTCCCCTGACTCTGGTGGGCATTCCTTCACCCTCATATATACTTCAAGCTTGAAGATTTTTACCTCTCCTGAGTATGGAACAGTGATCACAAGAGAAAAAATSCCCAGCATGTCTCCAAAATGCAGCAGCATGCAACAGCACACCGACAGTCTATTCAGCTTGTTCTCAATCTGATTATTCACGTGTTCTGTACTGACTGCCATCTGCCCACTCCTCCTCCTGTCTCTATCTGACACAGACTTTGTGCCATCTCATAAGCCTTTTTTTTGGCACTTTTCTGCACACTTCCTTCAGGACACTGCTACACAGACGGAATAAACTTCATTGTAAGATTGGTTCCTGAAGCTCCCCGAGCATTACATTTCTAATCAACTCAAATTTAGAAACTGTTTTGCATGTAACACTCAAAAAAGCCCTATATATTTATCTTTTGCCTTAAAAACATTTATATATATATAATATGCATGCAGATAAATTATACATATTAAATATAWGTATAAATATATTTACATACATATTTAAGACCAGAGATAGATTCAAGACAAAGTCAGCCACTATTCACACTCATTTTTTCCCTGTTTAAACTGCAATTTGAGCACTAATCACCAGAAGATACATACCAGAGTAAGCACACRGGTATTTTTATTTTAGGCAAACAATCCACTGTTTCCTAGGACCTGACAGTTGTCTCTATTAGCTCCATGGCTGTTGCAGCCAAATCTTATCATGCACTGAAAAGGACGCTGGGATTAATTACGTAGCTCCAATCTGGCCCTTTTATTAGTACCAGGAATGTTCATTCCCCAAGTTGTACATGACAGTCACTTAAAACTCCATCTGGCTTTTATGACTTACACCAGGAACTTCCGTGCTAAGAGTTCATGAATGTATTAACTGTACTGAGGGTTTGGGATTTTTTTCCCCTCTCTCAAAGAAAGAAGCTCACAACAAACAGCTGAAGTATGAACAAACCTCCAAGTGCCTGTTAGCACTTGGAAATTTAGGAAGAAAGAAAGATTCTCTGCTTCTTTACACAACACTTGTTTGAAAAATGTGGAGAAAAATAAATGCAAAAGATCCTTCTCTTTACTCTCTCTGCTGCTGACCTTTAGACCTGACACCCACTGCATCCGGTGGGAAACTTTTTCCAAGAGCCAGCCCTCTTATAAATATTTCAGCAGATTTAAGCATCCAGACCACATTTTATTTGCCCAGATCTACTAAAAAAGCTACTGATTCATCACAATATATATGTGGACCTTTATATTTACATAAATATCTGTCACACAATAAAATATAATTAACAGAATCCTGAACGTGCCATGTGAAGGTACTTTTGAAGCTTGGGGGTTTTTGGGGGAGTTTGCTTTTTTTTTTTTTTTACAATATTTATTCTTACAGCTGCTACAAGGCTCTAAAAGACTACTTCATTGCTGCCTATTCTCCTGTATATGGTTTTAAAACAGATTTGCATATCCTCCATAAATAACAAAAGCACTAGGAAAAGTCCATGCATCCCTATCTTTGGTCAATAAACATAATAGTAATAACTCAATTTCCTTCTCAAAATATAATTTCATGATTCTCTTGGACGTTTTATCAATAAACGTCCTTAAACTTGCAAGAACAGCTTACTTAAAGGAATCTTTTCAGCTTTTCAGYGTCTAAGGACTGCACCTGTTCCTTTTTAGATAACCAGTCCCCTTGTCAAGTCTTGCATTCCTCTTCTTTCTCCACTACCACGAGAAACTGTTTTGCTCAGTACAGAGCAAGTCCCTCTAGAAAGTCACAGGAGAGATTTCTGGGACTTCCACAGGGAACATCAGCACTCCTCTCCAGGTGCACTTCTCCTCCAGGTCAACCCCTTCTTCCCTCTGTAGGTGGTTCCCCTACAGAGCTATAAATTTCCCAGTCTTGTAGACGGCTGTGCCAGTTTAGTGCTCATAAGGAAACTTTCTAGCTGCTCCAAACAAGCCATGGAGTCAGACGAGGACAACCATGTTCACCAGGACAGGTAATCAAGAATTTGGCTCCCTCACACTGCTACAGCACTAACAAAAGAGACTGAAGTATGAAACATTAGACACTGTTCAAAGAAGGTGCTCTGTTTACTTAGAACTAGATTATGCACACTGCTTTACTGCAGGATTTTATGCCAGCAAGTTTCAGTTAGATTTAGCAAGCAAGAAAAACAGAAGAAATGTTTGGGTTTAGTGCTTATAATGGAGGGTTTGTTTCAATTTCACCCATCAAGTGGCAGTACTTTCATTACACATGATTAAATGTTAACTGCAAGGACAAGTTTGAAGGATCAGTATCTGAAGACGCAATTCCTCCCAAAGACCTTGTAACAAGAAGTGTGTAGTGAGAGTGTAATAAAAGCCTTTATTTTCCAGTCTTAGCATTATTGAGGCTTCTGTTGACACTGAAGTCCTTTGGGTTTTTATGGCTGTTTTATCAYCAGCCATCAAAACTGCATTAGTGGCCCATCTACATATAATACAGATCAAGGCTTCAGTCCAGTAAAACCTCTGCCACATGACTTCACAGGGGTTACAGCTCTATTACCAAAAGGAGCAGGGCACAAGCTGTGTCTCACTCCAAGCTATTCCTCAGATGTCTCCTAGGACACTGTTATGCTCCTGGCTCATAGGAAACTTGCACGCAGACATTTGAGACAAGCAGCAGCTCTCAACCCCTCCCGTAAGATAACGCCAGTGAATTATCATGCATGAGAACAGCAGGACAGGATGTACAGTGTGAGCTTACATAAGACACAAGGCACTGCTGGGAACCAGCACAAGTGAACAGCATAAATGGCTYAGAAAATGCTGATGTCACTCGTGTACGTTCAGCTTGTGCTGGCCAAGTTTCTCTGAACCCAACACRGGCCTTTCTGGCTGTTGGTAAAACCTCGCGGCCTGCTCTGCCACAGCCACATCTTGAAAAGGAATCTGTTTTCAAAAACCTGTGCTCCTTCCTAATGAGAGCTTTCTTTAAGATGAGCAAGAATCTAAAGAAAAACAGAGAATGTAATGGAGAACTGGAAAAAGCTTGTAATTGTGTAAACAAACACTTGCTCCTAATACTTACTGAGAAAATAGTTCAAGCACAACTTACCAGTTTTAAAACATGACCTCTGCAAACMTACTAAGGTCAATGAGACTTACAGTAGTTACTCAGTGAGCCCTGCTYGCATCAATTAAAGATGCCTAAGGGTAGCTATGAAACCAGGTACTTGATTTTTTCAGGGCACCTACATATTAAGAATTAACAATGAATTGCCATTCTACCAGAGCAGCTCTCAGGTTCATTAAAAAAAAAGAAAAAACACAAAACCCAAACCAAACTCAACTGGGTTGTGCTTACCTCCTCTTCAACACAAAAGTTTTCCTACTTAATGTTAATCTGATTATGGAAGTTTCATATTAAATTGAGTAGGTAAGTCAGATACTATATATCAAATTACTTTCAAAAAATCCCCAATGTATGAGGCAAGCATTCCTTCTTCCTGGTGTATCCTTATTCAATATATTTAAAAAAATAGAAAAAACCATGACTAATCTAGCTGCACAAGTATTAGGGTAAACTGTAAAGAGAGAAAACTTTTTTCAATCAGGTCAGGATTTGCAGCAGCAACTCCCAGCTCTGTGCTTGGCTGCTTCCATTTGTTATTGCAGTGGCTGCACTTCAGAGCAGCGTGTGAACCAGGACAGTCAGCTCCTTTAGCTTCAGAACTCCTGCATTTAGGTTTTTACCTATGAAATGCTGGAAGTAYTCTGATTTTCCACMGAGAACATCCAGTAACATGAGGGGAAAAACACTATTCCTAAAAYGAACACTGCCTTTTATTACAGATATAATGAACTTACTGTCACTCCCYTCACTCCCTTAGTATTTCCTTTCAAAAGCACCATGTAGTTCAGAGATGTCAACTATCAGGGATAATCTGCTACATTAGAAATTCACAGGGTTTCCTTAGCAGTGGAAGTGGACACCACACAGGTTTGTTCCAAACAGAAGTAGAAAAAAAAAGCTATCCATAAAGTATTTGCAGTGTGGAATAGCAGCTCTTTGAAAGCATACACTACATCAAAATATGAAATGCAAGATGACCACAGTGCAAATCATGCAACATCACAGGTTACTAAATGTCTTTTTAAGCAAGCTCTTATTTCCATCAAAGTGTGGCTCCTACAGTTCACATCCTGGCTAGAGCCTTTCTGCTTCTGTGATAGAAATAGCATCACTATCTACCCTTTATTACTACAGCAGATAAGCATTTCACAGTCATTAGTATGTTTATCCAGAGAACATTTCTGGAAAGCACCACTATTCCCAATTCATACGCAAACAGAGGACTGACTGGTGCAGAAAGACTGGTCCAAGGTCACAGAGTAAGTCTGTGGTAAAGTAAGAAACTTCACCTGGTTTTGCCTTCCTGCAACTAATACTTTCTATTAATGAGTCATTGCTGCTCCTCTAAATTATTCTTTCAGCAGGAAGAGACAACAGACTGCCTGTGGCATTCAAACTCTACATGCTAATAGCAGCTCTGCTCCAGGGTTTGCTAAAAAAAAAAAAAAAAAAAATCACACCCAAGGGCCTTGTTCTGTACTGTCACAGAATCCTGCTTGTACACTGGGCTGCTGTGGGGGAAAAAAGGAATATACATATAAATATATTATTAGATAGCTTGCCTCGTTTGTGACCCAGCTCTTTCCCTAGAGAAACAAAACCCAGTCCTTGAATAGTTTCACTCCCTCACGCCACAGACCACCGGGCAAGGGCAAAGTGCAGCGAGGAAGGGACAGACAACTGGGAGACAAGTTATGCAAAGCTGGGGGCCGGGGCGGGGAGCAGCGCTCCCTAAGGCCCACAGGGAAAAAAAAAAAACCAACAAAAACCAAAAATGCAACTTGTGTTGGCGGGTCACGGGGTCACAGTGCCGGGGTCGCAGCCCTGGGGGCTCGGCGGGGGAAGGACCCGGCAMGGGGGAAACACCGGGAGCGTACGGGGCTCCCGTCCGACCCCGCACAGCGCAGGGAGCCCGCTCCCAGCTGCCCCACCGCCGGGGCCGGCCGCGACCCCACAYCCCGGGCTCCTCCAACAGGCGGCCACCGACCCAGCCCCGGCACCCTTCTCGCCGCCTGTCCCCCGCCCCAAGCTCGGCCCCGGAGCGCCGCTCCTGCCGTACCTGTGCGGGGAGGCGGCGGGGACCGAGGGGCTGCATTGTCCGGCCGGCGGGTCCCGCGGCGCTTCCCGGAGCTGCCGTGCCCAGCCGTGCCCCGCKGCTGCCACCGCCACGGCCCCGCCGCACTCGCTGCCCTCGCCTCCCGTTTGACCTTTCCGTGTCTCCGCCGCCCGTCCCCGGCACCCTCTGACGTCACCGCCATGGCAACCAATCCCCGCCCTCCCCTGGCCCCGCCCTCCAACCCCGAGCGCGCGCGCACGCGCCGCCGGCGGGAGGGGCGGGGCCGCGCGCCCCTCGCCGCCAATGAGCGCGCGCCGGGGGCGGCCTAGCCCCGCCCCCCGGAGTCACCCACAGGGCCCAGAACCGATAATAAATATATAATATTGATATTACATATATTTATATTATATATTTGTGTGTGTATATATRTGTGTGTGTGCGTATATGTGTGTGTATAYATATATATGAATATATATACRTGTTTATGTATGTGTATATTCTTTTTCCCCCCACAGCAGCCTAGTGCGCAAGCAGGATTCTGAGGCARTTACAGAGCAAGGCCCTTGGGGGTAATTTTTAAATTTTTTTTCTTTTATTTTTTTTCTTTTTTAGCAAAGCCTGGAGCAGAGCTGCTGTCGGCTGCAGGGYTTGAACGCCGGGGACAGTTTGGTGTCCCTGGGGGCAGCTGTGCCCGGGGAGTGCAGGATGGGGGAGCGAGAGCCCTCAGTGCTTCATGGAGTCAGTGCTTCCCTCGCTCTGCAGGGACAGAGGGAATGTGGGGTCCATGGCAAGTTGGACATGGGTGCCCTGGCAGCCAGGAGGGACAGCTGTGTCCTGGGGTACCGGGGACAGCATGGCCAGGTAAGGGGATTGTCCCACTCTGCTCTGCACTGGGGCGGCTGCGCCTCGAGTGCTGGGGGCAGTGCTGGGTGCCACAATATAAAGTCATTAAGCCATTAGAGAGTGTCCAAAGAAGAGCCATGAGGGTGATGAAGGGTCTGGAGGAGAAGCCATATGAGATGTGGCTGAGGTTATTTGCTCTGTTCATCCTGGAGGATGCTGAGAGGAGCCCTCATTGTGCAGCTTCCTCACAAGGAGCAGCATCAATRTCCCCTCTCAGGTGACCAGCAACAGGAGCCAGGGAATGGCCTGAAGTTGTGTYCGTGCAGGTTTAGGTTGGATATCAGGAAAAGRTTCTTCACCCAGAGGRTGGTTGGGCACTGGAACTTGGRCACTGGAACAGGCTCTCCAGGAAAGTGGTCCCAGCACCAAGCCTGACAGAGCTCAAGAAGAGTTTGGACCATGCTCTCAGGCACATGGTGTGACTCTTGGGGAYTGTGCTGTGCAGGAATTGGGCTCAGTGGTCCCTGGCATTCGCTTCCAACTCAGGATGTTCTCTTTGATTCTATCTGGTTCTGTTCTGTGAATGTAAATGCTGCCTTTTCTATGCACACATTTACACAAACCCAGCTCGTGCCATCACAGTTTGCCTGCTCCTTTCTGTCTCTAGTGTTCTTCCATATCCCATGGCACTTAAATATTCCCCAGGGATCAAGCTGCCTCTCCAGTGCCACAACTTACAGCACGTTCCCATTGTTTAGAGAACATATGGGTAATTGCTTTTTCTTTTCCCAAAATACTTGGCATAGAAATCATATATGTAATATGTATAACATATGGAAGGCTGCATATTTCAATGCCTCAGTGCACAATGTGTGCATAAATGTTTTATGTGTAAATGCTTTGCTTCAAACACTTGTCAGCTGTGAGCATGTGCAGCTTGCAACGTGTGTAAGGTCAGTGTTTGACTCTGGCTTTGTACTTTGTTTCATGAAAGGTGTGTGCATTATCAGCATGTTACATATTTCAGGCTTTAAGTCAAGATAAGTAGGCAGGCATGATATTTAAATAAGCTATCAATTAGCAATTACACTGCCTTTCATSTGCCCAACATGCAGAACACACTGCATACTTTCTGTGTGCCACTTGCTGTCAATTTGGGAGCTGTGACAAATTTCAAATGATTTTAACCAGAATATTCATTCAGAAATACAGTCCTATATTCATCAAAAATACAAGCTGAGATGTGTTCATCAAACCTTTCCTGAAGGTGGATAAAAKGGCATGGATAGAGTTTTCCTGCCTTTGAAATGCACAATGCCTTTCTTCCAGAGTATTAAAAAACCAGTTTAAATCCTATCACGGCATGACCAGGATTTGCCATGTGAATTCATGCATGATCTGGGTCTTGCTCATTTAAAGGCAGAGTTTTAATAAGGAAATAATTTTAAAGAGACATTTTTAGCTATCACTGAATTTGTGACATGGCTTATTTCTTATCAGCCCAAGTGGATTTAGTGTTGTATTACTGACTGGTGATGCTGTGGTTGTGGGCTCCAYACCTGTACGGGCCATTCACTTAAGAGCTGGGCTTACTGATCCTTGCGGGTCCCTTCCACCTCAGAATATTCTGTGATTCTGTGATTCTGTGAAAACACTGCAACTGGCTGCTGTTCAGAGCAGGATTGTTTGGGTGGAAGGCAACTCTTGTGTGGTGGGCAGTGAGGGTGACACCAGCCTGTCCTAGGAGGCCAAGTGTGCATCTGTTGCCTTTGCACAGTGGTTCAGGTAGGTGCCAGCTCTGCTGGAATTTGCCTTTTCATGGGTTCCTTTAATTCCAGCCTCCAAGCCATGAGCCTGACTGTGGCCAGCTTGCAGGGCTGTGAAGAGAATGAGTTTGGCCAGTCAGGAGCAGCCAGGAGTGACCTTATTCTAAGGTACTAGACAACAATCCAGGCTGGATGTGCCTGTCAGCCAGGATAAACTGCATATAAAGACACCAGGACTTGCACCTTCATATTTTTAATGCTGAAAAAGTGCAGTGTCCATGTTAACAACCCCCAAATCAGGAGGAAGACTTTGAAAAGCAAACTTTCAGAAAGGGCATAAATAAATTGGCCAGCAGGGATATATCAGTATGACCACAGTGTTTCCTTTCTGCACATCTCCTGTTGCTCCTCAGTTCAGCAAGGAGAGCCCTTTCTTTTCTCCCTGGGGGTCAAGCAGTGTAATCAGTGTTTGTTGGGGGACATAAATACTGTCCTCAGCATGAGTAAATTCAAACCAAATACACTTTGGCATTTTAATCCATGAAATCTTAAAAAAAGGCCAAGATAAGCCCATAATGACTAATTGGACATGACGAAAGGAGATGGCACAACAATGTAGGTGAGGGAGGAGATGGAGAAATCAGTCCTGAGGAAAGATCTGGCACCCACAGCCAGAGCTCATCAGTTCAAATATAATCTTCCAGAAAGGGAGGGGGCAAAAAAAACCAACCCACCAACATCTCTCATTCTTGCACAGAAAATGCCAGACTCCTGCACCTGATTTCCATGAGAAAGGCCACTTCTGGCATTGACATTCTGCTGCGTCCAGTCCCTGCCACAGAGCTCCTCCTCAATGCAAGGCTGAAAGAGGAGAGGAGGAATGAACTCTGCTTTCCAAAAGGGCTGGAGCTGCCAAAGAGGCCCATGGAAAGCCAATTGTGCAATGAGGGAAAACAGGGAGGGAGGATCCCTGCTCACAGACACAGTGAAACGCCTGTCGAAAATAAGTAGGAGAAGGGCTAAGAGGCATTTTGGTGCATTTGTACAGATGTCGACTGAGTGCTGGTTTAAAGCAAAGCTGTTGACRAGGACAGGGATGTGGGATTGATTTTGAATGCTGAGGCTGTTGCACTCAGGCCTTCCCTTCATATGCATAGCATCCATAAGTGCTGCTGATTTCAAATCCTGGCTCTCWTGGAGGTTTTTAAGCACTTCTCATTCGTAGATCCTGGAGCGCTTTACAAAGACAGAGCTATAAATAAGATGGATGGGAAAGTGAGGAATTGAGAGGGGCTTTTAAAGGGCAATTAATTTTTTCTTTAAGGGTTTCTGTGGATAAGAACTAGATAAGAACTGTCATTTTAGTGAATATAAAATATTTTGCAATGGCCCACCATGTCAAATTCTTTGTGCATAGATATTTATGTTTTTAAGGAGAAGTTTTGTCATCCTGTGTCCAAATTGTTTCTAGTTAAGCTTTTRGAAAGTACAAAAAGAAAAGCACTTAATGTTAGATTTTAACACAGTGCAYGGGTGTTTTAGGCACTTTTAAACTGAACAGATGAAAACCTTTTATTCCTAAGCGCCAGATATACAGTGATATTTATGTAACTAAGTAATTTGACCTGTCTGTTTTACTAGTTCCCCAATGTTYATTATAGGCAGCTTTCAAATTAAGTAGGCTGGAACATTTGATGCTCTCTTCCCTGCTTCTCAAAGGCTGTGCAGAGCCCATATCGTGTGAGTGACACTGCTGTTAAAGGGGTAGCATTTGGATTTTATCACTAGGCATGCAGAGAAGGAAAGGAGAGCATCCTGGTCCTGATTCCAGCTCTATGCTCCAAGTAGCCATTTAATTTCTGCCTTCTTTATCTTCCCCCTCCACGGAGCTGGGTACAAGAGTTCCTTATTCTYCAAAGTGGCACAAAGCTTAATTAACCTTGAGAAAAGGAAGGGGTAAATTGCCAAYAGCAACAGGGAGAGAGTGGGGAAAGCCCCAGCGCTGTAAGCATCTCTGTGTTCATACTCACCTGTGTGGGACCATTTTACCACTGATGCTCCACTGCACCTCAAACTTGGCAATTTTGGGAAAGCCTTAAACACTTTCAGTGCATTTGAAATAACATTATTATGTAACCAGGAGGCAGCCACAGACTGATGGCTCAGCAATGTTTTATGCATCAGTCCTTTCACCCAAGGGTGACCTTGTAACTGAATAATCAAAGCCATATTCTCCTCACAGTTGCTCCTGTACTGCCACTATTTACATTGCAATGGCACGTGAAGGCCCCATTGTAGAAGGCACAGCAAACCTGTTGCCATTTGGTAGAGACTGGAAGTGGGAGGGGAAGAAGAAACAGAGCAAAGTATTTGTCTCAAGGTAAGATATCAGAAAAGTAGCTCTTGCAGGAGAAAAGAGCAGGTCTCCCAAGTGCTAYGCCCCATGAACAAGAGCTTTTAGGGATGAAAGGACATATTTACTTCTGGTAATGTAAATATAAAATGCTGGAAGATCRCAATGTCTGCAGCAGGATTTGTTCTTTGTTTATTCTTCTGTAGAAGTGCTTTTTTGGTAATTTGGGGGTTTAGCTTTTTTTCTTAGACACTTTAATATTTAGGCAAATATTAAATTACAATAGAATTATCAATGCCCCTATGAGAAGCATGATATTATCTGAAGTACATTATTATTTTCCTAATAACAGGCCCAAAAGATCAACAGTTTTATTTCAGATTTTTTTTTGTTGGAAAAGTTAATTGTTCCTGAAGTGATGCTGCTTTTGTAGTGCTCTTTTATAGGACATGAAACAATGAATCTTCAAGTCACACTCCCCCCTTTCTAYCCATTTCTCTGTCCCTATCAGCTCTGCTTTGGTTTGATCTAACCAGATGGTATCTCACAAGATGCTAGACATGAATATTTCATATGGTTTAGAAACTGTTTTTCCTCACTCTTTAGTGGTAAAATGTGTTGATTTAAGACTTTTCACAACTTGAGATACTTTCTGGCCTGGTGCCACAGCTCAGGCCAAAGACAGCTGAGCATTGTTGTCATCTCACAATGTGGGAAGGAGAGGATGTTTTGAACTGCTGGAAAAATTGAGCTGAAATTTTCCATTAAAAGAAAAAGAAAGCATTGTTCAGACAGCAATCTTCCCGTCGAGCTGTACTTAAGTTACATTTTTTGGACATAAGTGGAAAGTCACAGGCATTAGATCAATGCAATTTTTGATCCATTGAATCAGCAGCCAAGTTAATTTCAAATCTCTGAGCCAGCAAACACTTTGCTTTCATTCAAGGTTGGTTTTATTTCAGTTTAGGCCATTTCTAACACTGCTTTCTTATTTACAGTCTCAAAATCTTCAGCCACTGTGTCCTGTGATATAACTCAATTAACAGTCACCTGCCTTTCCCTCAGACTTTGCTTTTGCTCCTCTTTGGAGATTTGAGTGTTTCCTTTTGATTTAGGTCTGTGTTGGTTTTAGTGGATAATCGATATCAAGTTGCAAGTGCTGCACTGAAGCTCTGGAGCTTGCAAAACCAGTTTTTTTGGTTTCTTCAGCTGCATATGAAAATTTTTATTTTAGCTTTTCAGCTACAATCCTGCTCCAGATTAAGACACACACAGCTTTATTCACTTGCCTGCACATAAAACTTCTGTGCCATTTAATATGTCCTAGACAGCCACAGCTCCTGCTTCAGAAGGTCGCAAGTCCACTGTAGGTCCTGTGTAATTTCTGACRGTCCTATAAATGCATCTGAGATACCCTGGGGCATCTCCAGTAACCCTTGGCATGTGCATTTCAATTGGTTAAATGTAATTGGGCTGTGTGCAGGCATTTCCCTCTGAGCTGGGTGTCTGTATTCCCAACAGAGCCAACAGAGACCCAGCCAGCAGAGCCTGGAGAGCATCCAGCTGACCAGGCCTTAAGTGTCCATGCTGGGCTATGGGATCATCGTGCTTTTCTGGTGGACATTCAGTTGACACATTTTCTTGAGCAGAGTGTGCTTTGCTCTTTTGTGTGAACACTGAAATCTTATTTAAAGGGTCTCTGCACACCAGAGGAGGAGCCACATAGGAAGACCTAAGTAGCAAAGGATTGAGGATCCAGGACTTTCTTTACAGCAAGAAGGCTACCACCTAAAAAAGGCAGGCAAATTCCCRTCAAAATCCTCCTTAACCCAGCTGTGGTGCTTCTCTGTTCCCCAAAACAAGCCTTGCAATCTCCTGGAGTGGGAGATGGTCCATYCATAGAAATGAGCAGTTGTAGTCCCTCAAGTCACACTTTATGTCAATGTACATCTGCACTGGTTTAATTTCTGTTCTGCATCATATGATACTCCTGTTAGGCACACACTCCACATGGAGTCTGTGAGGTGCAGATTCCCATGTATTATCAGTTGCAAGTAAGAAGTATCAAATATCAGCCCCTCTTCAGTAAGATGTGGGAGACAAGCAGTGGCAACGGTGGAAGAAGAGCTGGGAATTGAAATCAGAGATCCAGAATGATACAGAAGATTGAGCAGATGTAGCACAGGGCAGAAGAAAATAAGTAAGTAGGACATATCAGATGGATTGCAGAACATGGAGATAAAGGAGAAGAGGGACKAGCATGCTGCTTGAGAGGCAGTATCAGACAATGGTGGAAAAAGCAGAAGGTAAAGAGTAGAAGAGGGCGTTGGTCCTTTGGCTGGACTATGGTATCACTCCAGGACACCAGCTGGACAAAGTGGTGAGATTTACAAGAAATCTGTGAAAGCAAAGGAAAACATTTAGGCTGTGTTTATCAAAGCAGTTTAAAGAACAGTGTAATTCTGCCCTGATGGCAGAACAGCATGGGGGTCACAGCATCTCTGCCCTCTGACACACCAGAGGCAGAACAACTCCTGAGTCAGTGAGTCCCACTGTCTGCTATTACAAACAGCCTCATGAGCAGGTCCAAACCTGTCAAATTTTGTCATAAAAGTAGTTTGGATGCCCCCCATTCTTAACACACTGCAGCAATTAGACTCCCTGTTCAGTTAGTTACAAATTTGCACTAATTTTTTTCTGAGACAATTTGTATCACCTGTTTCTGCACCAGAATTGGCTTTTCACTTAAATAGTTTTCCCCAGTGTTTCCCTCCTTGTTGTATTTTTAGAATGCAGTCATGTTCCCTTGCAGCCACTCTTCTGCCAGACTAAACAAGGCTTCTTATGAAACAGGACATTATAAAATAGGCCCTCCATTCCCATGGTCCTTSAAGAAGCCCTTCCTTTCACCTAGTCCACACCGAACCTGTTTTTTCTGAACTCATTCAGTCAGATGTGGGCACAGTTTTCAGAGAGGCTGGGGGAACAGAAATGTTTGCTTGTGACCACAGCTGCTCTCCAGAGGTTTCAGAGTCCTGCCTTCAGCCTCTGCAGTCATTCCACACGTACAGGATCCATAGCATGTCCCAGTCATGGTMCCTTACAGGCCATTTCTGCCCCTCTCAGTGGAGTACTGGAGGGGCTGTGGGCTTCCAGACTTGGCCATTTCCCTCAACAGGACAGGACCATGCAGATCCTCTGGCTGGAGTTAACTTGCCTGCAGGAAGGCTGTGATTCCCCCTTCTCCTCATTCCCAGGAGTGTGGAAACCCTTTGCATGAGATGAGTTAGATTCATACCTGTATGTGAGATGGCAGCTTTCATCTTCTGCTTAGTTTTGGATCCTCCACCTGTGTCCAAGCCCAAATGCTGGCAATAGGTGGGGAGGAGGTTCTGCCACACAGCACTTGTGCAGCTCTGTGAGGGATCCCACCAGCCCTCCAGCAATGCAGGAACACAGCAATTGTTGCCCAGCAATACTTTTCCTGCAAGGAGCATTACTGGCTATGCTTCCCTTGAAAAGACAGCACAACACATTTTTTCCCTAAAATCAGAACAAAGTAAAATAAATGTTGAAAATAAAGGAAGTGTTACCCCCCCAAGGTCATCTATCTTTATGATCTCACCAACTTTCTTTATACCACTTTTATCTTTATTGTTGTTCCTCAGGAGGATTTAACCTTCAGACTCCTTATTCTAAGCATGGGAGTTCTTTTGCAGTGGCTGCAAATATTCTTCCTGAGTTATATTACTTTTCTTACTTTTCAAAACTAGTCCACCACATTTTTGTTTTACAGCTGTTATAATCACAGTCATTGAAGTGCTGGTCAGAAGAGACTTCTGAAGGTTTCTTGTCCAACCACTCACTCAAAGCAGGTATTGTACTAGCACCTGCTGGGATAAGCCATGGCTTTGACCTTTAAAAATCCCCAGGAACAGCAAATCCACAACCTCTCTGTGGAAACCCATGCCTGGACTTCATCACCCTCCAAATGAAAAAAAAATTGTCATTTTGTCCAGCCTGAAGTGGTGCCTTTTGTGGCCATTGCTCTTCTTCTTATCCTGTCTGCCAGGGCTGAGAGCATTTGTCTACACTGTCTTTAGAGCTCTCATCTTGCTATAGCTGAAGACAGCTCTCAGATGGTCCCAGACTTTGCTCTGCCAGAGAAAACAGGTCCAGAGGGTTTCCCTGGGGGGAAATGGGGGTTATGGTCACAGAATCATAGTATATCTTAAGTTGAAAAGGCCCCATAAAGATCTTGGAGTCCAGCTCCCTGCTTCTTGCAGGACATCCTACCACAGAACCTGATGAGCATCATCTGGACACCCCTGCTTGGGCAACAGGCTCAGATGTCCCTGTGTGGGGCCACTGGAGTCAGCTGGGATCAGCTGTGTCCCACATGGGGAGCTCTGGCCCCTCCACCCTGCAGCCCCATGGCCTGCCCCTGGATGTGGCCAARCCCTGCCAAAGCACCAGGCTGACCAGGCCAGCTCCCACTGGAGTTGCTCCTCGGCTCATTGCTGAGGTTGCTAGAGCAGGATMTTGAGAAGTTTTCATGAAGTCTCATAAGTGGAAGGCATATGGAGGTAAACTTCCTTACAAAATCTTTAATGCTGAAGTCTCTCACCCTGAACATCCAATKTTATGTATTTTAGAAATTGATTGTTCTAATTTGTCTTCTAATAAAAAAACAAACCCTTCATCATCAACTCTCTTTTAGTGGTTTGGTATGCTCACCCTGAGCATCATTCACAAGTGGGTCAGCAGAGCTTTGGCTCTGCTCTGGTGCCACCACAGCCTGTCAAACCTGTCATCACATCTCACCCTTGTCACASCTTGGCTGTCCTACCAGAAGGACTTTGCTGGAGATCATTATAGGCTCTGCTTACTTCTGAGTCTCTTCCACAATAGAGGGTAATCCATCTCACTGAAAACTGTAGGGAAAAAAGTTCTTTCTTGCTTCAGTCTGTAATTAGATTATCTTTAGTTATTACTCCACTCTCTCTGCTGSATAGATATGCTTTTACCCTCTTATCTTTTTAATTGCATGGCTAGAAATATTTTACTGTGATATATCTTTTGTCTTACTGTGTTAACTATTCTCTCCAATGTTTCCCTAGACCAGAACAACATCTGTGTACACCACAGAGGCCACAGTTTCCATCAGGTTTTGATGAATGGACCTCCACCAACCTTCAGTGTTCCTTGCAGAACGCCATGCACTGCTATTACCTAAAAATTAATTGGAAATRTTATTGGAAACCTTGCTTAATGTAGCTCCAGAGACTGGCTGGGAATCAATGGCTATGGCAAGCTCTACCCCATCTAAAATTTCTTCTGAAAAACCTCAAATGCTAAGGACAAACTGGATGGAGAGCAGAAGGAGTGATTCAGCCCCAGCAACAGAGATGCAATCCTGAAGGGTGATGACTTCTCTTTTATGGGGTCAGACACCTGCTGATGGGGATGTTCTAAACAGACAGAAGTTTTTGGCATCAGCCATTTTGCCAAAGTCCCTTTCTTTTGGATAGAGTGGATCATATTCCTTAATTTATCTACTTTGTTAATTATTTCAGATATCTGAAAATATTCTGAAAATTGGGTTTTTTTCTACAGTGATCAGTGAGACAAAATTTCAAAAATGAACAAAATTGGAAAAATCCACAAAACAAGTAACAGTGGGGCCATTATCTTGCTCTGGGCTGACTGGCATAGSTGGCTATAGCTGTATTTTTAAATTTCTGCAATTCAAAATAGGATGGGCTCATGCAGACTGTACCAGCTTTTGCATGGTGTGCAGGAATTCTTTGGGAAGATACTAACTGGCTAATAACATCTTTCTCAGAGTGTAAGATAGGGAGAATTCAGTCCCAGTGTCCAAAAACTTCCCCTGCATTTTTCCGTCTGTTTGTGCGGGTGTAACCTGCATGGCASGTCTTGTAATTTATATTAAAATAAATTATGTACTTAAAAAACAAGGGAGGAGAGGATCCACAACTGTAAATCAAACACTGGAGTTCTGATACTTGTAAAGATACTTGTAAAGAAATTAATTATTTGCTCCATCCCTATGAGAAGCTGTCAACATGGAGTTGTTAAGAATAAATCATATTCCATGAATCCAGTGTAGTYCTTTAACCAAGTGGGGAAAGGCAAAGCAGTTTTGCCTTGGCTGTTATAAAAAATCTTGCCACAGCCCTGTGGAAATGTCCTCTCTGACAGGCAAAGAGAACTGGTCTAGATGAGCTCTGCTTAACCSAGGTGATATCCCACATCAGCACATGTCAGATCCCCAAGGCCACTGTCTGTGATGAGACATGAGGAACTGGATGGAGGAAGGCAGAGCTAAAATGTCTGGCGAGAAGAATATCCTTCCCCAGAAGAAATCACTGTAAGGGGGAGAGTGCAACTGCCTGAAAAAGTCGYGCTTGAAGGGAAATTATAAATTATTCACTTTACACCAACAAGGTCATTTGGGGCTGACAGGTTTGCCCCAGCACCAGACTGGTTGGATGTTCTTGTTGCCAAGTTCCTGGTGATACAGAGCTTACTCAGATACAATTTCCGTAAGATAATGTTCTGGGAAAAGATGCAAGTGTTTGGAAGAGTGTTAGAATTCAAATAATCATAATAACTTTGAGAAATAGCCTAGAACTGATAAAGCAAAATTCAATAAAAGCAAGTGCAAAATGTTTTGCCTTTGAAAGAAAAACAAAATCAATAAAAGTCCAAAATGGTCAATATCTATGCCCCAGTATAATAAAAAAAGAATACAGGGGTGTATTAGACGAGGGGCTGAATATAAGCCAGCAGATAAGATGCTGTTGAGCCATTCTCGTGYATGTCACATGTAAGAGATAAAGGCCATTATTCCACTCTGTTTAGCAGGGGCAAGACCTTTCCTGGAGTGTGTGTCCCATTTTGGGCACACATACTTTAGGAAGCAGGGGGTGTGTGTGTGCACACAGACATCTYTGTGCACAGGGTAGAGCTCAGCAGAGCCACAGCAGAGCTCAGAGATTGGTACAGTGTGAYCCTGTGGAGAAAGGGTGACCAAAGCAGGGCTGTTGATTTAATAAAAACAGCATAAAAATGTGGATGTGGAAACAGACTTCAACAGGGAGCAGTGTTGCAAAGGGGATAATCGCTGTTTGTTCCCAAAACCAGGACTGAAGAGGCGTTTGTTGCAGGCTAAGAGCAACCTTGCTTGGACATTAAGAAACAAYTAGCAATGGGAAGGTGGGGATGAGTTACTGGGAAGGCTGTGACAGCCCAGGATGGAGTTRGCAGACAACTTTGGAAGGTGTCAGTACCTTCCAGTCACCTGTGAGATGKTGGGATTTGAGTTTCCATCCTGCACTGTGCTTTCTGAGAAAGGAGCCTCCCCATTCCCCTGCTTTCTTTCACCTCCAGAGCAGGGCAGGAGGCAACAAACAGGAGGTGGCTCTGCTTTTTTTGTTCTCAGTTCTCTGTTATAATCCCTTAGGATATTCTTAAACTTTCCATCGAATTCACATCGATAATGTTTTTGAAGTAAGAATTACTGCTTTTTTCACTTGGTACTATTACAAATGACTTATTTTTCTTCTTCTTCTTTTTTTTTTTTTTTTTGAGTGAATATTCACTCATTTCCAAGTGTTGGGAAAAATTGTGACTTCATGGTTGAGGTTACCCTTGAGTATCGCATGCCAGCATCACAGTAATGACATTACCTTCCTTGCTGGTGCCCAGTGGAACAGTATATCTTTGTCTTCCAAAGTTCTGCTTTTCCTTATCACCACATTCACTCCCTGGAAGCTGGCCAGATCCACGTCCTCTGGCCAAGGGGATCAGACAGGGCGAGAGAACAGAAAAGCAGTGTTCTCTCTGTAGTCCTRCACTCCCAGGCAGGAGCAGCCAGGTCAGCAGCAGTTTCTCTGAGGAAGGCTCACAATCACAAAACAACTTGTCAAGACAGTGCTGGAGAAGCAGGAGAAGGCCAGAAGGACAGATGAAGCTCACACCTTTTCCCCATCCTAAGGAAAAGTCAGTAAGAAGATGCACAGCCTCTCTCTCATTAATTCTAGACCTTCTCTGGTAGACGCATTATATTTTCAGGGTTTGACTACTTCTGTGTTATATTTTTGAACATCTTTCATCAATGAATGTGTAGAACGTATGAGAATTGTAGAGGCACAGAAAAGCTTGATTTGGTAGGGACCTTAAAAATCTCCTAGTTCCAAGCCATGGTGGGACACATGTCCCACCATGGTCAGGGACACCTTCCACTAGAACAGATTGCTAAAAGCCTCAGCCAGCCTGGCCTTGAATGCTTCCAGGCATGGGGCATCCAAAGTTTCTCTGAGCAACATGTTCCACTGYCTGACCACCCTCACAGGAAACAATTTCTTTCTGACATCTAATCTAAATCTATTCTCTTTTAGTTTAAAACCATCTCCCACCTTGTCCTATTACTATCTGCCCATGTGGAATGCCACATGAGAACAACAGGAGAGCAATCACAACAACATACAGAAGGAAGGGCAGCAATTTCTTCCATCAGAACATTCTTTCTTAAGATCTCTCAGCTCCTCCACCCTCCTACTTTGATTAGCTGTTCTCCCCCACCCCTGAAACTGCATTAATTTGCTGGCACACTTTGGGCATGGTAAGTGTTGAAACTATGGTTTTAAAGCCAAGGAAAATCCTACCAACTCAGGAAGTCAAGTGTTGTCAAAACAAACATTGCAATTTTCTGAACTGCCTCAATTTGCACCTTCCAATGTTTGTTTCCTCCTTGCCCTGCAGGAGGGTAGAGCAGGGGCTGTGTTCAGCAGGCACACCACCCTCCCAACGTGAGTTTTGTTTAGCCCTGAAGAGAAGGGAGTGTGACCTTTTCTTGTCATTTGTGGCATCTTGCAGCTGGCCTTAAGCTGTGCAAGGGTTGTCCCAGTCCCRGTTTGCTCTGTCACAGCATGCTGTGCACTCTGGTGGGTGTGAGTGCTGTGGGTGTGCCAGAGCTGCTCCAGTAGTGCTGAGACAGACACAGGCAGCCACAGGTGCACCCCATTGGCAGATTTCAGAGATAGATTTTCATTGTGCCAGGGATTGAAAAGCAAGTCAACATCAGCTCAGCCAGTACAAAGCTCTTAGCCATGGCAATGCACCCAAGGTTTGTCTCACCTAAAAACTTTTGGACTATTATTTCACCTGTGTTTTCCTCCCCAAGTGGATGGGGATGAGCTGTATTGGATTGGATTGTGCTCTTCTCTTGCAGCCAAGCTGCTTTGTACACTTTATCTTATTAATGACTGGAGCTCACCAGGAGCAGAGAGGGAGGAATTTTCACTCCTTGAGGCAATTATCCAAAACCTCTATGAGATATCTTAAACTTTGTACAATTCAGAAACAAAGGGAGGGCCCTTGTGCAAATTCCAAATTGGGAAATTTTCAACTCGAATGATTTTTTAAAATKATTTTTAAAAGTCAATGTATCTGTGCCTTAGCCAAAAAGCTAATGAAATTTCTGGGAATGCCTGCAAAGTATCAGGCAGTACAGAAAGTGGCGCTGAAGCTTGGAGGAGCTGGGGATGCTCATGCCAGGAATGCTCATAGAAGCAAAGTCCTGGAGGATTCAGAAGCTGGTGCTGATGAGTTTGACCACCTGGCATGCGGGTTTGGATGAGGTGCCCAGCTTGCTGACAGGTGGTTTTCTTCCTGAGCATTAGCTCTGTCAGCACAAACCCATTAATCTGTTTTAAATAAATGCCAGTGTAAGTACAGACCCTGGCCTGGCTCCAAGGAAGTGCTAAAAACCTCCATCCCTTTTTCTGTGAAGCCAAAGTTGCAGGTGGTCTGTCCTTTSAAGAATTTGCTGCTGTTCTGTGAAGAAGTAAAAAGAAACTCTAAAAGGCTGTAAAAAGCCCATGTATTCCCTAAAGATTATCTGACCTCATGAAAGAAAAGGTATATTTCCTCTTCTCTTTTTTATCAGTATTATAAAAGTGGTATTTAAATAGTATTTTCTCTCACACAATTCAGGGGAAATATCAAAACTAAAATGGTGTATATAAAAGAACCTCCATTTTCTCATAACCTCTGCATCTCTRAAAAATCCCCAAACAATCTAACCAGGTGAAAAACACAAACTAAGGAAACCAGGGCTGGTGGCTCATTGAATTAACAGTAAAAAAAATCAGAGATACCAAGAAATTTCTTGTTATTTTCAGTGCTGCTCCATATGTCATTTTTGTGGAGCACTACGTTGTAGTGATGCCCTGCTGATGTGGTAACAGGAATGATCTATAAGTATTGCCATTATAAACCTCATTTTTATAACCTGGATGTGAACATTTGCTGTTACTTGGTATCTGTTATAAAAAATTCAATTTTCTTTTTAATGACTTGATAATTTTTCAAGTAGAAAAATATGAAAGTTTCCAAAAAGCAAAAAAGAGAGGCAGTTTTAAAAAAGAGAGAAGAATTAACAAATGATAGGTTTTTTAATTATTTTTAGTAGTAATAGCTGTAAGTTGTATTTGTATTGCAGTGGTGCMTGTATACTGTGTAGAATTAAGTGCTGTATACAAACATTTGGTTTTTTTTTTTTAATGGATTGAGTGGTGGCAGAAAGCACTGGATTGAAAGCCTTATGAATTCTTATTTATTGTTTTTTTGTCTTTGATAGTGCCCTAGTATCTGTCTGAGGTTTGGCTTTTATTGTGATAGATGCTGTACATGTACTCAATTATCTCTGAGGTGAGAAGCACTTTAATGCACGCTCACTTTTAAGAGGGAGCTGAAACACTCTCCACGGAAAAGAGCATTTCTGCAGAGCAGGGAACAAGCCTCATCACATAAAGCACATAAAGCACATATTTCTTGCAAAGCCACATTGCAGAGGTGCAGCAGAGGCATCTCAGCAGCCTCTGAATGTGCTGCTCTGCTTATGTGGCACCGAAGACCATGGCTCTTGGCTCGGGTGCTGGAATTAGTGAGGCCGAAGTGCTCCCCACACTAATCCATAGATATTCCATGGAACCACCTTGTTTAATTTAATTGTTTAATTGGACCTCCAAACTGCTGAGACCACAGAGCTGCCCCAACTCAGTGAGGCCCTAAATGTGTTTTTTTCTTTGTCTGTGTCTCATACAGGGAGGATGGACTACTCTCTACGAGGGAGGCTGTGGAGATATGGAGGTCTCTTCTCCCCCATGACAAGTGACAGGACTAGAGGAAGTGGCCAGGGTGGTGTGAGGACTTAAAGAATGCAGTCACATGTATCAAAATACCATCCCCATAAGATAAGCCCCCACAGTGGAACCTGAGATAAGCACAGACAGAACAGAAGGAAAGAGGAGGTGCTCATTCCAGGCCTAATGGAGGTAGAGGCTTGATTAGCATCCAGGCAAAAATTCCCACCATGGCAAACTGTGGGAAGGAAGAAAGTGCTTATGCACATGCCATCTCAAGTTATGGGAATGGCATCTACACTCCCTGAATCCCCAGGACATGGACTGTACAAAAGTGCTACCTCCAGAAGAAGGACTCTGGGGCCTCCACCAGTGAGGACCAGGGTGAAGAGGCGCCAGTGAGACGATGTAGGAATCCACATGGTGATGATATCTTTTGCTTAACCTCTCTGTTTCTCACTCCCTTTCTCTTGCCCTCCCTTTTCTATTATTTCTATCTCTCTACCTTAAATTTACTGTTAAATAAAATCTGTACTCAGCATATGGTCTGATTTGCACTTTAACTCAGGCAGAGACATCTCTCATAATTGAATCATAACAAGTGGTTTAGATTAGATATTAGGAAAAATTTCTTCACTGAAAAGATGGTTCAGGCACTGAAGCAGGCTACAGAAGGAAGTGGTGGAATCACCATCCCTGGAAGTGCTTGAAAGCCATGTGGATGTGGCACTKGGGGGTTTAGGGGTGAGCACAGTGGTGCTGTGTTAAGGGGTGGACTCAATGATCTCAGAGGTCTTTTYCAACCTTAACGATCCTATGAATTCCTAGATATTGTGGCTGGATTGGGCTGCTAGACCTGTGCAAAGGCCTCATGGACTTTACCATCTCTGTGCTGCCTAATGAAGGAGCAGGTGCCCTACTGATCACCCAAAAAAGACAGAAGGAAMAGGTACAGAGCACTTTGCTCTCCATTTTGTGGAGACTGTGGTTTGGGTATTGGCCCCCACCTGAGTGACATGTCCAGGATCACAGAGCATTACAGGGCACAGACACAGCTGGATCCCAGCATCATACGCACAGCCATGTTTCTGACACAGTAGCTGATCCCAGACTCCTTCATTTATAATCAGTATCTTGCACAGGATTTGATTTGCCCAGAATCCCCCTTGGACAGGTGGCTTAGTGCAGTGTAATTGCTTTTTCCTGACCTCAACTAGGCTTGTCAGCAGAGTCAGCCTAGGTTGTGGTTGAAGATAAAAGCAAACAAAGGAATTGAGGCACTTCTAATTTTAGTAATATACAGTTTATCCCCTTTTCACTATCTAGTCTTGAGCACYATGCTCTCAAATTTGCTTTCATTTTTACTTTGCTTTTCTTAGATTAACCATTATGTTTCAGACCACATTTAATCAGATACATACTAATTCTTTGGTTGGGTGCAGCATGCCCAGACAAAGCCTACTGCAATCCTTTTTCATTGTAAGTCATGCACACTGCTCATGAAGACTCACATTTAAGCCTCCCTGTCTCATGATGCATTGTGCTGACTCCAAAGACTAAGTGAGCAGTAACTTTCATTAAAAAAAAATCATAAATATATTTTACTGCTTGGACTTGGTGCAAATGCACAACTGACTCATTGGCTCGATAGATGTAATTGCTCTCAAGGAGCCTTTATGGTCTATTGTTTCAATTATAAGTGAATTACATGGTCCCCAAGTACTTACTCACTCTGCTTTCAAGGAGAGTGAAAAGACCAAGTCAAAGCAGGAAATTAGACAAAAAGGACATCATTTTATTGAAAATTTTCACCTTCTGAGTGAGGAAGGTAAACACATCAAGCACAGTCCAAGCCATTCCTGAATGACATATTTTATCTGCCTGAAACCATTACAAGCCCTAAACTGTATAAATTCAGATACTGAGAGAGGAAGGCAAAAATCGAAGGTAATATACATGGAAAAGACAAAGTTCATGAGGGATGAGACAAGGAGTGGAATGAAACAGTCTTCCTTCCAGTGATAAGTGACTGGGTAAAGGGAAAAGGAACAAAAAAGAAGAGTTGGAATTAGTTCTCTGTAAAGCTGAACTGTACTTTGAAGGACATCCTGCCCTTTTTCCTGAGTAGAAAACACTTCTGGGATCTGCAGCTTCCATTATCACATGCTTGCCATTGGAAATCACAACATTCTTCAAAAAACTCTGGAAAATGCTAATATCAGGCGGGAGAAGCACAGAACTGATAATACTTTGTAAAATAAGAACTTCAGGTAACAGTCCTCACAAAACAAAGGGCAACATATGGCAATGCTTTAGTGACAAYTTGGAATGAATTTGTCATAAATATGGGAATGGAAATAGCTTACAGCAGCAGAACAATGCATAAGCAAGAAAAAAAGATATTCTGCATATTTCCTCAAGGAAGACTCTGACAAGGGATGATGTTCTAGWAGTTCCATAGTATTTCTACACAAAAAGAAAAAAAAATTGKTTTTATCCTATATTTCATCAAGAACAGTTATGAGCTGGAATGTGAATGCTTAGATGAATGCCTTAGGATTTTGGATGAAAGGATCTTCACATGTTTCATTTTCTGGGAGACTGTCAGGTACAAGACCCTCTGAGAATCATTCAAATCAACAGGGATTGAGAAGATAATGCCAGTGGAACCAGTGCTTAAATATGGCAGAGCTGTGTGCCAATATCCCACARCCAATAAACAAAAAAATAATCAGAGTAATTTGGGGTGTTGATGAAAGGAAATCCATAAGTCCTGGAAAGGTGAAGGAAATGTTTGTTTTCCTGTCATCTGGCTGTGATCTGAGTCTGGGTGCTGGAGATGTGGACATGATTCTTTAGGGAGTTCCTGGTGGAGGACAAACTACACAAGCTAGAATTACAGTCAGATACAACTAAGCAGGAAAACAGGGATAGACAGACAGGCTTGGAGCCTGACATGTTGGAAAAAAGGAAAATTGAATGGCAGGGAAGCACACTGTGCCCTGTAGAAGGAAGAAAGGAAGTGGTGGAAGGAAGGAAGAAAGGAAG